>SEMN01000971.1:0-135029 GCA_005408345.1 Macquaria australasica | reverse complement strand
TGCCTAAATCCATATCCTGTCCACCCAGACTTAAAAATAACCCAACAAAAGGCCTTGCTGGGCCCCGCCTCCCCCGCTGGCAGTGGATGGCCTCTTCCTCTGTCCGGGGATCGAACCCGGGTCTCCCGGCTGGGAGAGAGGGACTTTGCCACTCCGCCAAACCTCAGCCTGGCCACAAGACATCCAAGGTGCCCCTGGACCTCAATTTGTTAAAAATGATTCCCCCCTTCTAGCAAAATCAAAACTAATCCCATCCCTGTATATATTCACTGCTCCATTCCCATTTTTTCTTCATTTATGTCTTCTTTAGCGTTTATTATTTTCTTCATTGATTGTCATTTCCCCGGATCAACAGGCCAGAGCAAAACAAACATAACCCTGATTACCCTACCCCCAACCCTAACCCAACCCTAACCCTAACCCTAACCCTAACCCCCTAACCCTAACCCTTTGTGCCTAATCTTAACCTTGATTCTTAGCCTCTATTTTACCTTAACCCCTACCCATGTCTACTCCTAATCTTAACCCCTAGCCCTCATGCCTAAACCTAAGCTTTAGGCCTTATGCCTAAACCTAATTTTTATTCCTAGTCAGGACTTTTTCCCTAGACCTAATTTTTTTTCAGCCCTACTTTGGGCCCTTTTTCAATAAATATATATTATTTTGATTATTCATTTTTTATTTCATGCTAAATTACAATCATGGAAAATTTTAAAATTCATTTTTTTGGGATTTACAATTCATTTATAACTATGTGCAACATTATTTGTTGTTGGTAACATAAATAATTCTTCATTTCATATATAAATAACAAATACATATTTAAATAACAACTGCGTATGTAAATACGTTCATAAATATATTAATAAGCCTTTTATTTCATGACATTTGTTGTTAATTTGGTGAAAAACACAACACATTTAGGTATAATAATTTATTTTACACAAAACAAGTTGCATGTTACAGTTCGTCTAAGCGCTCACTATATAAAAGCCACAAAGCGAACGGTTCGTTCATTCGCAGCTTTGTCACTCGCCTGCTATCTACATCATTTGGATTGCTGCTTTCAAAGGGATTACATCCTCCAGCTTTGCAGGCCTTATTTTCTTGCTACTTTTTTGTGCCCTACACCTGAAGAAGACCTTTTTAGGTCGAAACGTCGTTTTGGGCACACTTTTCTTTTTGATCTTTTTGAGAAAATAATTTAATTTCCAATTTAAAATTCAATAATCTCCTTCCTCTTTTTTGGAAGGCACTTTTGGTTTTTTCTTTTACTTTTTGTCGATATTGAACAGGACTAATCACTTCTCGTTAAGGGGAAGCCTCCCTTAGTTGTTTATTTCTTGTTTTTTTTGAAGAATAATAATTTTTTTTGATAACAACATACGAAGTTTATCACTTCCTATTTAAGTGGAAGCCTCCTTTAGTTGTTTGTGTGGATTTTTGCATTCCAATTTCTTTTTACAACCACATATAACAACAACAACAACAACACAACGATATGGATTTTGGGTGGCGGGTGGTGCAGTATGGCCGGAGGGGCCAACGCCAGCGCCAGCCCCAGCCTAGATGGGACCGTGGTCCGAGAGGTTTCCCTGGGGGGACGGACCGTGCACCTGCCTCCTTCTTCGGGAGGGGGAATCAGTTCCCTAAACCTAACCCTAACCCCTAACCCTAACCCTAGCGACTCGGGACCACCTCCGGCGTGTTCAGAGACCACCAAAACCCCCCCCTAGGACTTGCTTCCAAGTCTCTACGACCTTCCCCTGAGGATGATCAAATTGATCATCGTGGTTATAACCCCCTTACCTAACCCTAACCCTAACCCCCCTAACCCTAACCCTAACCCTAACCCTAACCCTAACCCTAACCCTAACCCTAACCCCCTAACCCTAACCCTAACCCTAACCCTAACCCATAAAACCAGCTACCATCCAAAACACACATTCCGAGGTATCATCACATCACAAATCATCCGGTTTTATCGCCTCTCATCCCTACAATCCGACCTGCACAATTCGATCTCCATTCTGTTCCACTCACTCAGACAAAGAGGTTACTCCAAACGCTTCCTTCGCACCATCAAAAACAGGACCTTGGCCACCCTCGCTCCCACTCGCTCCTTCACCCAGGTTGTTCCACCCCAGTCCCTTCCTATGGTCTCACCTCTAACAGAATATTACACCACACGGACCCCACTTAACCCTGACCCTTCCCTCTCCTGCCCCAACCTCAATCCTCCCCCCATCCTTAACCTTCCCCTTCCTGATCTTAAACAAGGCCAGTATACCATCTCCTGCCCCCACCCGGACCCTAACCGTCCCCCTCCCTGCCCCAACCCCAACCCCACTGTTCCCTACCCTACACTGGGTTTGCATCCTGACCCCCACCCTAACCCTGACCCTAACCTCATCCCTCCAGGTCCCCATCCTAACCCCTCCCTCCCCGCTCCTAACCTCCACCCAGGCTCTCATCCCCCCATCCACACCCCCAGCCACATCGTACACTTCATCTCCACCTTCTCACACAAAATAACCAGCCTTCATCAGCGCATCAAACATAACTTCACTCATTTTCACTCACAACACCCGGTTTTCCAAAATCATAAAATTGTATCAGCCTACCGTAGAAACAAAAACCTTCAAGACATCCTAGTACATTCCAAATACACAGATCACAGAGCACACACAGAGTTACAATATAGCACACACTACAGACATAGAAAATTCATTATAAACACACACAGTAGAACTTCTTACCCCATCCCTGTTTCCCTCTCCCTGAACACCACGAATACGGTTTATATCATCACATGCAGCAACTGCAATAAACACTACATAGGTGAAACAAAACATAGCATACACACTCGCCTTAAGCAACACATCTATAATATCAGAACCGGAACACTGGACACTCCCCTGGTCAAACATTTCCGGCAACACCCCCTGGACCAACTCATCATCTCCGGGCTCGAGGCCAACGACCGTTGGACCATCGGACAGAGGAAGAGAGCTGAAAAGATATGGATCCATAGGCTGGACACAACAGTGCCCAGGGGACTGAACGCTGACTAGCTTCATCTGCTCTGCCCTATCCATCTGCTGGCGGGCTGTCTGGGGGAGTGGGAGACCGGGGCCCGAACCCGGGGCTCCCGCTCGGAAGGGCGCGGAGCTGACCGCAGGGCCAGGGCAACACAAGGCTTATTTGACAAATTCAATACCTGCCTAAATCCATATCCTGTCCACCCAGACTTAAAAATTACCCAACAAAAGGCCTTGCTGGGCCCCGCCTCCCCCGCTGGACCCCCCGCTGGCAGTGGATGGCCTCTTCCTCTGTCCGGGGATCGAACCCGGGTCTCCCGGTGGGGAGAGAGGGACTTTGCCACTCCGCCAAACCTCAGCCTGGCCACAAGACATCCAAGGTGCCCCTGGACCTCTATTTGTTAAAAATGATTCCCCCCTTCTAGCAAAATCAAAACTAATCCCATCCCTGTATATATTCACTGCTCCATTCCCATTTTTTCTTCATTTATGTCTTCTTTAACGTTTATTATTTTCTTCATTGATTGTCATTTCCCCGGATCAACAGGCCAGAGCAAAACAAACATAACCCTGATTACCCTACCCCCAACCCTAACCCAACCCTAACCCTAACCCTAACCCTAACCCTAACCACCAAAACCCCCCCATAACCCTAACCCCAACAACCCTAACCCTACACTAGGTAGTTTTCAGCCCTATAACCTAACCCAACCCTAACCCACTAACTAAACTTCCCAAAAAAACTTCACCAGGGACCCATCCCAAACGAATCAGGACCCCCTGAAACGCGCTCCTGCACACCCCCCAAAATACATTTTTGGGGCGTGGACTTAGTCAAATTTCACGCCCACTTACACCACCCGACCCCGTATCTCGGGAACGGAACGTCGCACGGACTCGCGGGTGGTACCGCTGGAAAGCCCGTACCCCGGAACCTATAGGCGGACACCGGTTCCGACAGCCTACCACCTTCCTGGCCGGAGTTATGACGTCACAAAGCCTCAGCCAATAGCGAATCTCCGGAACCGAACCTCCTAGCGACTCGGGACCACCTCCGGCGTGTTCAGAGACCACCAAAACCCCCCCCTAGGACTTGCTTCCAAGTCTCTACGACCTTCCCCTGAGGATGATCAAATTGATCATCCTCGACATTACCCACTTACCCTCAGCCAATGGCGTATCTCCGGAACCGAACCTCCTAGCGACTCGGGACCACCTCCGGCGTGTTCAGAGACCACCAAAACCCCCCCCTAGGACTTGCTTCCAAGTCTCTACGACCTTCCCCTGAGGATGATCAAATTGATCATCGTGGTTATAACCCCCTTACCTAACCCTAACCCCTAACCCTAACCCTAACCCTAACCCCCCTAACCCTAACCCTAACCCCCAACCCTAACCCAACCCTAACCCTAACCCTAACCCTAACCCTAACCCCTAACCCCATCGTGGTTATAACCCCCTTACCTACCCCTAACCCCTAACCCCCTAACCCCTGAGGATGATCAAATTGATCATCGTGGTTATAACCCCCTTACCCTAACCCTAACCATTACTCTTGGGGACCCTATGTAGACCATCCACACGGCGATTACATTAGTATTCTTTCCATCTCTGTCCCCCACCTCACTCCCTCTATGTGGGATACCAGGACCAGCAAATCCTTAACCCTACTCTGCCTCTCTCCACAATGACATACCGGGACCAGCAGATCCTTAACCCTTCTCTGCCTCTTTCCACAAGGGGATAACAGGACCAGCAGATCCCTAATGGGATACTTGGACCAGCAAATCACTAACCCTACCTTGAAAAGGTAGGGTTAGTAAAAGACCTAATAAGGAACTTTTACAACTTTTAGAGATTAATTTAACCAGGAACGATTTTGTTTTTAATGAGGAATGGTTTCTGCAAATTAAAGGCACCGCCATGGGAAAGAAATTTGCTCCTGCATATGCAAACATATGAATGAATGGGAGACTGCGGCTCTAGCGGCCTGTGTTAAAAGTGGAGAGAACTTGTTAGAAACGTGAACGGGTCGGTGGTGAACCGTGGGCTTTGGTTTAGGACTATGCTTCTTTCGGACAGTCACCCAGCCTCCCTGGCTTCCCGGCTGCTCGGGAGTTGCCGGGAGACGGCTGGCAGAAGCTGCCTCTGGTCGGCTCGCACCGGCTAGGGGCTGGCTAGCTACGGCTGACTGACTCTCCATGGTGCGGAGCCGCGACTCTAACTCACTGAGCCTCGCCTCCAACACAGTGAATAAACTACATTTGTTACACGTACCATTATCGCTAAAGGAGGCAGAGGAGTAACTAAACATCTGACACACCGAGCAAGAGAGAGCAGGAGAGGGAGAGGGAGAGAGAGACGCCATCGCTAACTGAGCTAAAGTAGCAACTAACTAGCGTGTAAACAACTGTGGGATTAGCGGAAAGTCGCTAACAGGAGACAGATATGAGTGCTTAAACAGAGCTAGTGTATCCTTAAATGTATAGCGGGTAATTAACCGCTATAGTAAAGAAAATATCAAAATTAACTGGGTTTAGCTGGAGCAGCGAACTTTGCAACCACTAACACAGAAACACCGGTAACCGGAAATGAGACAATACGTTCACCTGAGCACGTCAGCACGTCCAAGATCACCTGGCAGGGTTTGGGGTGTGTGGCCACATTCGAGGGAGGACTTAGACACATTTTTAATTACTCTGAACAACCATGATCCATCCATCAAACTAAAGTCCACACTAGACTCTTCCTCTGTGGACTTTTTAGACACTACTACTTTCAAAGGTGCAGATTTTCCACAAAGCCACGTTTTTTTCAAGGAGACAGACACTCACACTTTGTTATTCAAAAGTAGCTTCCATCCTAAACACACATTTGCAGGATTAATTAAGTCACAACTACTGAGATTCCATAGAATCTGCACTCAACAGGAGGATTTTAAACAGGCTACAAAATTGCTGTTCTCTGTTCTGACCACTAGAGGGTATTCTTGCTCTTTTCTTAGGAGAGCGCTTAAAACATTTCAGCAAACTAAAGCCCAGGTAATTTCCTCAGTACTTCCATTTATAACCACATATTCTCTGTCTACTGTTAAACTGGTCAGAGTGATTAAAAACTATTTTACACACTTTTCAAGGGAATCCCAGCTGCTGCAGGACCATAGAATTATTGCTGCTTACAGAAAAAACAAGAACCTTCACGATTATTTAGTCAGAGCTCAAGTTTTACCACTAGTTGACCCTAGACCTAAATGACACGAGGAATTTTTTCAGCACCGCTTTTGGGTGCGCAACAAACAGTAACAATGTTTACAAAACAGAGACTCTGGGAAGTGTCCATTCTAAAAACTGTGTTTATTTAATTACCTGCAAACAGTGTGGGCTGCAATATGTTGGTGAAACAGGAAATACATTATTAGTAAGGTTCACTCAACACAGATACAATATTCAAAAAAGCAAAAACACACAGACTCCAATAGTACAACATTTTTTGGATGGTCATGGATCCATGGACATGGACATGGACGGTCTTCTCTTTCAGCCACTGTTTTGCAGACTAACCCACGCTGGTCCACAGCTCAGAGAAGGAGAGCTGAAAGGATTTGGATACAGAAGCTACGCACCATGCACCCTGGGGGGCTTAATGAGAAATAGGTCCGCCACAATGGGAAGAAAAATGATGGACTGTGCAACTAGAATCCTACCTGTATGGTGGGAACCCAAATCTTTAAATTCCTAACACTTCGGACTCATTGCCTACCCCTAACCATCTCAATCTTTGTCCAACAGCCATGGCTAGTTTCTGCTCTCTCTCTCTCTCTCTCTTTTATTTCTTTTTTACGCGATGGTGCACAGAGTATGGGGAATCCTGAGTGACATGCGCCGGCCCGTGCCCTCCTTTTGGCTCTCCATTCCAAACCGTGTAGTCGTTGGACGACACAGGGAGAGTCATCGCGATAAAATTACTTACCCTAACCCTCGAGAACTGACGGGCTCCATCGCGGTCTGGTATGGGAAATATTCTGCACACAGCTACAAATCACTACAGTGAGTGGTGGAAGTGGCACAGCACATCATTGGTATAATCCAAATTTGCTGCTGTGACAAAGAGCTGATGTCAGATAAGGCTCTGACTGTTAAATCTTGAAGAGAAGTTGGGTTAGTAATCTAGCATTCCTTCGTTCCCTATTATGTCTGAAATCACATACTCCTTTCACTATTATCAAACAAAATAATAATTTCTAAATTGCATCTTAAATGACCAATTTCTTGCATTTATTTGATTCTGATTTCATGTTATATCATTATTAATACTGAATTTATTCACTCTATTCACTTGTTAATAAACATTTAGATAAAAAATAAATGTTTCATTTATCACCAAGTTTTGTCTGTGAATGCTTCTTCAAAGCAGAGACTAGGAATCAATGTATTGACAATTCACAACTCAGGTAATAAGATGGATTAATCTGATTTCTTTCATTTTTCCTTTGATTGAAGGTGGTGCCCCACATTTTTATACAAGTGCAAATATTCAATTTTATAGTATTAATTCACTACATTGGCGTGTTCAATGTGGCCTCGGACACATTTGCATATACACTGCTAAAAGAATGTGTCCATATGTGGCCCACACCATCTCAGAAGGTGGTCTCAGCGATCAGATCTCAATGCATACATCCACACCTGTACTAGGAGCTGTCCACTTGTGATCGGATCACCCAATACGCATGTTAATGCCAGGTGTGATGTCTGATCATACAGAATGTGTCCCTTATGTTTCTGGTGTTTTCCCATCCCTCTTGTGTCCTGTGCTGTCTCTCTCTTTTTGTGTGTGTGTTGGTCTGGAAGGCGTGGCTGTCATCTACGCATCTCCTGCTCAGTATCTGCAATCAGTCAGCACACATGCCATCCATCAGCTCATCAGTCTGCAGTATTTCTATCCTGGTTTTCCACCCACTCATTGCCAGATCATTGCTTCACTTTATGCGGTAGCAAGCTCTTCGGCCTTAGTTCTCTAGTTTTTGTAAGCTGTTTTTGAATCCTCTGTGTTCAGCTCTAATCCTGTTTTCCTGTGCTTCAGGTTCATGCCATCTCCCTGGATACACTACTCACCTGCACGTTCATCGAGTTCTGCCTGCTTGCCTTCATACTCCAGCCTGCCTTATTTATCCCCTCATCTGCCTTCCACTCGCTCTCAATCAGATATTCCCCATTCACCGGCTCTCCTTCCATCTCCCCCTTCTCTAGCTCAAATAAACCTGTTGTATTTTCGTCATATCCAGCGTTCGTGTCCTGCATTTGGGTCCAATTCGTCAGCATGTGACAGAACTGGCCAATGGTAAGTCATCACATCCTGGAAGAAGTAAATGGGTTTTTAGTATAATAACTACTCCAGATAATATATATTTTATAGTTCTATAGCCTACATACTGTCACATGTCCCTGGACAATGAAAAATTACTTTTGAAGTCTGAAGGACAGTACTGTTGGACCACTTCTTCCACAAATTGTTGAATCTTGGGAACACATCTGGGTAAGGCAGACACAAGGGAGCAAATGATGAGCAAAAGTTATTATTATACAGTTGTTTGGCGTTTTGCCGTTGTTGCCATCACTGCTGCTGCTGTATATTATCTTCATTTGATTTTAGTTTTATTCTTATGCTTTTATTTATTTATTATTCTTTTGACTTATTAGGAAAAAACCTAATAGTATCAAATGTTTCTTTCACAATTTAAGTGATGTGTAAAGTGAAGTAATCAGTCAGGAAATTGTATCATACCTTTAAAAATATACTGATACCAACGGAAATTACCTTCATGGACAGCATTCATCATGTCCATCTCCATAGAGTAATAGAGGGATTTCTACTGCATCCAATTCATCAGCATGAAGAACGCTAATACTACTTCTGCCATTGCAAGTTGAGGAAGAGGTAATGTGGCTGGAAGGAGGGACAGAGAAGCAGCATGTGATATAGACATATTGTTACTTTTACTTGAATGAAGTATCTGAAAACTTCTTCCACATTTGATTCATTTTATAATAACATATTAATTGAAAGTCAGACAAACACCCCTTTAAAACATCATGTTTTCATGGTCATGTTTTAATCATCTCTTCACTCACTCTCACAACCTGTAACATAAATGACTGACTTGATAAAACTTACTCTACAAGTTTAGGTGACAAAATATTTGAATTTACCTTGAAATAAGTGGATAATGATTCATGGTAGGGCCAATATAAGCATTAGAGTTAGTTTTTATGATACAAAATTCAACAGTTTATTAAGTCATTAATTTCATTAGCGGTTCAGTTTAATCCCACACGTGAAACTTATTTTTAAAATAAACACAAAGGTGAGCAGGATCAGTACGTCTTCTGCTCTCTGCTATGGACAAACTTGTTCTCATATATAAAGTGCCGTTTCTCTTGTGAAACGAATGATGGTGTTTTGGTTACATATTTGAGGACGTGGCAGGACGCTGCTGTGACTTTTCTCACTGCTGACTCTCTCCTGCCGCTGCCAGTGGTCCACACGCGGCCAAGAACCAATGAGAAGCAAGTACGATGACCAAACCCTTTGACATCATTAACCGAATTCGAGCCTTGCTGAAGTGGACCAATCAAATCGGTAGAAGTTTTCAAGGCGGCACCGGATTGGCCGCGGCCGGACGGAAAGTGTTCTGCGGGACCGGAGTATGTGATGGTCGGCGGAGAGAAAAGAGACGGTGGAGTAAGGAGGTAAAAACACGGTCCGAGTCCAGGTGAAGCGTCCAGGTGTAGCTACTAGCTACAGGCACACAGGTAAGATCTCAGGTGTTTGTCCGTGCACAGATATAAGATTCACGTGTGTTTTATTAATGTGGTTTATATTTACATCCCTGCAGACTTCATACAACAAACAGAGCCAGGGCTAAAGACAATCATAGTACAAGGGATATTTACTATAGGCTAGAATAGGTATAAAAAAGAAACCATTTATATTACATATAGAAATAATATGTTATATGTTAAAGAGGAAAACCATCTACAGTTTTAGTTGCTTTCATATTGGGAGAGGTCATAATCATCAACTTTTCATGAATACAATAAACAATACTTTTTATTTATAAATTTACATTTATTGTCGTGTTATTTGGCAAAAATAAAAAAAATTTCTTAAAATTGTTCTGAAAATGGTGAAAACCAAACATGACATATTTAAACGTAAACTAAAAGTTACTGTAGATGTCAGATTAAATAAAGTTGTTAATATCAGATGTGTGTGCAGCTGCTGAAGGATTTGTTTCCTGTTTATCACTTAGGGGGAAACATTTAGCAGGATTTAAACTGAAATAAATGTCTGTCACTGTTTGTTAGTCGATGTTAAAGAAGTTGAACTCTCACATTGAGATGTTTCTGCTTCACTTCATGATGCAACTTCTCATTCAGTCACATCAGGATGTGTTTCACTTCTTTACTGTCTATAACAAAGTCAGAAAAATGGGTTCTGGAGGTGCTGGAAGTACTCATTTACTTCATTATCAATACTGTAACAAATACTCTGTTATCAGTAAAAGTCCTGCAATGAAACATTTATTGTAAAAGTACAGAAGTACCAGAAATAAAATGTTATTAAAGTATCAAAAGTAAAAGTACTCATTATGTAAAATGTCAGTATTTTATTACATTACAAAGTTAGTATTGAAATGTAAGCTGTACTTTAATATTGTAACTGTATATTTTATAAACTGATAATTTATTGTTCTTTATAACATCTTCATATAAAAATGTAATTACAGGTGTTAAATAGATGTAGTGCAGTAAAAAGTACAATGCTTCCCTCTGAAATGCAGTGCAGTAGAAGTATACACTAGGTAAAGTTGCACAAAATACTTAAGTAAAGTACAAGTACCTCTAAATTGTACAGAGGTACAGTAAATCTACTTAGTTACTTTCCACCATTGTTGTTGTCCAACTTTTGTTAGTATTAAAAGAAATAATTGTGGTTCTGATTGCTTCAGTCTGTTTGTTCGTTTCAGCTCATTTATCTGAGCGTCTCACATCCGATCAGTGAAGGTTAAAACATTTCAAATCAAACACAGAGCCGTTTTGATATTAGACATATCTTAAAGTCAATTCTGCTGTCTTTGTCAAATCAGATCTGTGGAGGTCAGAGATCTTTAAAAACCAAATACAGAGTTCAGTTTTGATATCAGCCATCTCTTTTAATGTGTCTTTGTGTCTCTGTCAGGATGATCCGTCCATTGCTGATGTGTTTTGTCCTCTGCGTCATCTATGGCAGCAGTAAACCGACAGAGAAAAAGAGTCGAGTTCATGATGAAGAACCTCTCAGCCACCTCGAACATGACGACAACAAAAACTACGACTATGACCACGAAGCTTTTCTGGGTCAAGACGAGGCCAAAACCTTCGACCACCTCCCACCAGACGAAAGCAAACGGAGGCTTGGGTGAGTTCAGGGGAAAGAAAAGCATCCTTCTGCTCAGCGGAGACAAAACATTTGTAACATTACTGAGAAAGACAAGACAGGACAGATAGTACAGACATTTTCTAACATGACCTATGTACCTGTGTATATTTCTGTCACATAAAGAACCTGCTGAAGGTGTGCCTTCCTGTAAATGTGTTCAGTTGTGACAAAGTGGAAAACTTGTGGTTTATATTTTCTGCTGTTCAGTGGAAACATCCACAATTAATACAACAAGTTCAGGCTGTTTGGGTTTTTTGTAAGTTTACACAGAGCACGCAATTTAAATGATTCACTTTGGTTTGTATAGTGACGCAAAGACACCTGAAACAAGTCTGAGCCAACAGATGTACTGATGTAAAAGCAAAGGAATATTTCTGCATATTTATTAGTTAAAAAGTATCTAGTTTATTGGAAATCTATTCATGTTTTCACTAAATCAATGTTAGACACAGAAGCATGGACATCAACACACCATTTATAGAATAACAGCAGATTGTCTCCGGCAGCTGTGACATAGCCAGATATTAGGTGGACATTGGTGTTACTGCACTTTCTAAGTTTGTCTCAAGTGTTTGAGCTAGTAATAAAACACACCTTTCATAACAACACTGTGTCTTTCTGCAGCATCATCGTGGATAAAATCGACAGTAACAAAGATGGTTTTATCTCAGAAGAGGAGCTGAAGGTTTGGATCAAAAACGCTCAGAAGAAGCACATTTACGACAGTGTGGAGCATCAGTGGAAAGATTTCGATATGAACAATGATGGTCTGATCAGCTGGGAGGAGTACAAGAACATCACGTATGGGAGTTATCTGGGTAAAGAATGAAACAGTCTGTTTTTTTAATGACTCATCTTCACATTCGTCACATTCGAACAGCAGAGAGACTCTGATCGATTTCCTTCATCAGTAGAGTGATTCTCTGATTGATACACTGATCAATTTTCTGATTGATTACCTCTAACAGATGACCCTCAGATGGACACAGAGTATAACTATACTCACATGATGTCAAGGGACGAGAGACGTTTCAGAGTCGCAGACAGAAACGGAGATCTGATCGCAGACAAACAAGAGTTCACAGCTTTTCTTCATCCTGAAGATCACGAACACATGAAGGACATCGTGGTGCAGGTGAGTGTGAGTGTCACTGACATGATGTCACTGACGTCATGTGATGTAACTGAAGTCATGCATGCGCTCACTGTCATAGGAAACAATGGAAGACATCGACAAGAATGGAGACGGTTTCATTGACCTGAAAGAGTACATTGGTAAGAAGTACTGCACACTAACATTTACTAACATTTATTTAAGTACTATCTCCTTTTTTAATAACTTTTAAAAAGGTGAGTTTGAAGTAACAGATGTGTTTGATGAGTGAGAGGGAGAAGGTTCCTGTCGCCGGTCAGGTGTTTGGTCCTGGATGGAAGAGACAGGAGTTTAGTTTTAGAAGGGTGTGGAGGAGGTGGAAGGAGGCCTGGTTATAGAGGGCTCTGAAAGTGAAGAGGAGTTTGAATTGAATCTGTGTGGAGGGACAGGGAGCAGGTGGACGACTTAAGGTATGGTCACATTACATTTCTGTCCTCCGAATATTCACTCCTTATGACGGACAACTTCAATCACGTGTTTCCTGTTTCAGTTTGATCTCCAGCTGCTCTGGCAGATTCGCAGGTCAGAGCTCACCTTCAACTGACAGGATGTGCTCAGTCAGCCAATAGAAACACTGCTGCACTGTGTTTGGAAATGTTTATTCTAGCATGTTTCTTCACCATATTTAGCACATTATCACTACCAGGCTACAGACTGTAACACACTGTTTACAGTCTGTGATCACTCTGATCATTTATTAATTACCTGCATCAGAAACGTGACATCATATCCTTTCTCTGAAATCTTGTTGAACAGAAATGTAATGTGACCGTACCTGTGGTATCTCGACAAATCTGTTAATATGTCATGTTTAGTGTTATGTTAGTTTCATGTCAAGTTCACTCACGTTTAGTCTCGTTCTGCACTTCCTGTTTTATTGTGTAGTCACCTCTCCTTTTGTTTCAGATCGGACTTCCTTCCTTTGTGTGTTTTCCCGCCATTTGTGATTGTCGGTCCCGCCCCTGATTGGATTCACCTGTGTTCCCTTCCCTCCTGTGTATATATAGTCCTTGTTCCCCTTTGTCCTGTGCCAGTTCGTCTTGTCCTGTCCCCATGTCACGTCGACTCATGCAATCTAACAATTCAGGTTCTTCTATTACTTTGTGTTTGCATTTTCTGTTGTACTTTGTGATTAATCCTCTTGCGAGCGTTTTTTGTTGAATTTTTGTAGTATCCTCCTCGAGAGTGATTTGAGTTACTGTTTTGATTATCCTCTTTAAGAGTGTCTTTTGTTTGTACTTTGTTCTTCAGTAAAGTATTTTTTGTATCCAAGACGTCTGGTGTAGAGTTGTGCATTTGAGTCCACCTTCTTGTGTCGTAGTTCGTAACAGTACCTTCAGTAGGATCAATTCATTGTTGGCCTACACATCATGGGATGTGACAAGAAGAAAAATGTACAATATCACCAGACTTATAGTTTTATAAAATAATCTGAGTACTTGTTTCTCCACTGTTGGTAAGTAAAGATTTACATATGAGTTTAAAAAGGTTGCAATGTGTGAACAACATACTCACTTTATGTCGTCTGTAGGTGACATGTACACTTCAGAGGATGAGGAGGAAGATCCAGAGTGGGTGGCAACAGAACGTCAGCAGTTTTCTGAGTTCAGAGACAAAAACAACGATGGGAAGATGGACAAAGAGGAAACGCTAGACTGGATACTTCCATCTGATTATGACCACGCTGAAGCTGAGGCCAAACATCTTCTGCATGAGTCCGACACCAACCAGGTCAAACTGATGTGTTTTTACTTTAATCTCACTGCTTCATGTTTACTTGTTCAGTCTCTAACAGGTTACCTGTCTAACACCTGGTTTTTATGTCTTTTTTCAGGATGGAAAACTCGCCAAAAAGGAAATCCTCGACAAATACGAGGTGTTTGTTGGAAGTCAGGTGACGGACTTCGGGGAGGCTTTACTACGACACGACGAGTTCTAGAGACATGGCAGATTTTTAGGTAGAAGACATGATTTTACTCTTGTTTTTGATGAATAATTTATTTTGTAAACCAGAAGAAGAGAAAAGCTTTGAATAACTTTGTGTTTACATTTGGTTTTAAAATGGTTACATTCTGATGATGATCAGAGATGGAAAAACTGGTCGAGTGGTCAGTTTGATATTTTATTTCCATTTTATATTCCATCCATGTTTTCTCTTTTTCTGCTGGTTGATGACACAAAATCTAGTTTGAAGGGTTTTCTACTTTTCTTGTTCAATGTTTTCTGCTGCTGTGGTCAGTTTACTGAACCCTTCTCTCTTTGGTGCCTCACAGTTTTTATCTGTACATTTGATTTCATATTTCTTTCATTTCTGTTTATGATGCCATTGAGTGATTTCTGAAAAGCACTTACATGTTTTGTGAAAAGAAAACTTTAACAGGTAGAAATGTCATGAAGTGATAAGTGCTTGGAAAATAATTGTTACTCTACATTTTATATCATTGTAAAACTAATTTACACCAGTTTGTCTGAAATTTGCACACAGACAGAAAGTCGGTGGATCAGGGTTAGTGGTTGATATTTTGGACTACATGCTGTACTTTGACTTTCACAGCCTGATTATCAATAAAAATATTAAGTTTAAATGCTCTTTTTGTTTTGAGTGAACTGATCCTTTAAGACTACACTGTTGAATAGTGTGAAACAGTTGAAACTTTGTTTCTTTGTAGATATGAAAGCCAAATTATTACACAGAAATAGAGTCTAAATGTTCAAACAAACTTTCTAATATTTGTATTGGATTTTTTTTGTTGCCTTTGATCTAAACAAAGATGTTCTACAGTAAAATAATAAGCAGTTAGTTGTATTTCCATGTTGTTTTGTCATATATCATCATATTTAACACATTTCCTTGAGTCTACAGAGAATATTGGCCTCCAAACTCTAACCTGTAAAAGTCCTTTTGAGAAGTTGATTAAATGTCCTTCTGTCTTCAGTTTGACTTTTGTTCCAAACATTAAGAGGCTGTGGACACTTCAAGAACTGCCTTTTTTCATTTACGCAACATTGCAAAATTCAGGCACATCCTGTCTCAAAAAGATGCAGAAAAACTAGTCCATGCATTTGTTACATCTAGGCTGGATTATTGCAACTCTCTATTATCAGGCTGCCCCAATAAGTCCCTTAAGACTCTCCAGCTGATTCAGAATGCTGCGGCACGTTTACTGACAAGAACAAGAAAAAGAGATCATATTTCTCCAATATTAGCTTCTCTACACTGGCTCCCTGTAAAATCCAGAATAGAATTTAAAATCCTTCTCCTCACCTTCAAAGCCCTAAATAGTCAGGCACCATCATATCTTAAAGAGCTCATAGTACCCTATTACCCCACTAGAGCACTGCGCTCCCAGAATGCAGGGTTCCTTGTGGTTCCTAGAGTCTCTAAAAGTAGAATGGGAGCCAGAGCCTTCAGCTATCAAGCTCCTCTCCTGTGGAACCAGATCCCAGTTTGTGTACGGGAGGCGGACAACCTCCTCACATTTAAGAGTAGGCTTAAGACTTTCCTCTTTGATAAAGCTTATAGTAGGGCTGACTCAGGTGACCCCTGAGCCACCCCATAGTTATGCTGATATAGGCCTAGACTGCCGGGAGACTTCCTATGATGCACTGAGCTCCTCTCTCCTCCTCTTCCTCTCCATCTGTACGCACTCATATCCCATCAATGCTTGTTACTAACTCAACTTCTTCCCGTAGTTGTGTGTTTTCTCTCTCTCCTTCTGTTGCTTTCTGCAGGTGTTTCTGCCTCTGGAGCTGTAGAGTCTGGATCTATGGTTGCAGCCACCTGCTGGCCCCCGTGCTCCTGATCTGCACCCACTGCTGCTATTACTGTTATTGCTCTTATTATTAGTATTACTATTATAATATTTCTCTTAGTATTATTTCTGTTAATAACATCAATATCATTACCACAACTATTACTTTACATCTCTATGTGGAACTGCATTGTGCTGCTGTATGTTCTCTTTCCTCCTGCTCTCTCTCTCCCGCTCCCCCCCTAACCCCTTCAACCATGTTCCAAATGAAGTTTCATTTCATCCAATGGGATGATACATTCCAGTTTTAAAATCCTCTGTAATTAAATTCATATATAAGGTGCAGTAAAAAGTAGGTAAGGTCTGTCCAGGGTCAGTATTTCCTCTTGGGTTATCTAGAGTTAAACAACCTGAGATCTGCTCTGCTGATCAGTGGTTTGAAATGTGACAAGAGAAGTGATGTAGTGAGGCAACTTTTACAGGAGACCTTTATAATTAAAATGGATTTATAAATAAAATTGATTTATAAATGTCAGCATGCTGTCTGCATGTCTTTGTAGTTTGTCTCAGCTGTTTTGTTGCTGCTTCCTGTCGAAGTGGATGGTCAGCAGTTTTCTGAGTTCAGAGACAAAAACAACAATGGGAAGATGGACGAAGAGGAAACGCTAGACTGGATTCTTCCATCTGATTATGACCACGCTGAAGCTGAGGCCAAACATCTTCATTTAGTCCATAAATCTATTTCCTCCAAGACCGTCAGATAACATTACTGACAGAGACAGAATGTTATTGAATGTAAGACATTTTTTATTAACAGCAGTGCAGCAGGTCAAACTGATAAATCAATAAATCAACACTAATATTATAGTAATTAGTTAATTTGTCCATTTGTCCGTCTGTCTCATTATTGTTTGGTTTTTATTTGTTGATGAAAAATGTAAAACTTTTCGTTTTCAAAAGTTACTTTTTATTTAGTTTTAGGCTTGTTTTTGTCATGACAAAAAGGTCATCAACAATACCTTTCATTAGTAAGACCCTCAGTTTGTAAGGTCTGTTCACCTGTCTGTTATCTGCTCACCTGTTTGTTCATGAAGGCGTAGATGAGCAGGTTGTAGACACACAAGCGCTTGGAGAAAAATGCTGGGATGGTGACGAGTCGATAATCTTTGATTTTGTCTGATGAGTAGCCGAAGTAAAGAGCTGCCAGAGCGTACAGACTGTAACAGGTGATGAAGAATCCCACCATGAGATTAGAGCAGGACCTTAAACCAGGACATTAAACCAGAATATTAAAGGAGAACATTAAAGCAGGACCTTAATCCAGGACCTTAAATCAAAATATTAAAAAAAGAACCTTAAAGCTGGGGTAGGCAAAATCTGTTCAACCTAGGCAAAACCTTCCGGCTCTCTCTCTGCTGCCTTGTATCACTCCGCTAAGCCCCTCCCACCAAACCCACAACTTCGACAGGCAGCAGAAGGAGTCGGTTCCCCAGTGAAACGGTATCCCTCATATGGCTCGCTCTCCACGGCGTGAGCCTCACCGAGACCATGGGTCCTCCCGCCAATACTTGTCTTCTCAAAGACGCCCCTCCAGCACTTCGGGGCCGCAGAGCAGACCGCCCCAGGCTTCAGAGGCAGCTGCAACGCCGTCCAGCAGTGGGAAGAGAGGCTAGTACACCACACACGCCAGTGTCCCCCGTCAAAAGTTATTCCGCACTGTTTGTCATCATGCCTCTTTGCCACTTGTTGTTAAGAGTACCATGGCATTGAACGTAATGATCCTGAAGCTCCATGTGGAGCCAGGACGTGTTGTTTTGAACTATACACCGCTGTATGCAAAGGAGGTGTTGAAAATTTATCACAAGTTTCAGGATTTTCGGCAGGATTTTCCACCATTCAATCAGGCTTTCACCATCTGAAGGGATGTGCATACACATCTGCTCTTGTAACTTAGCCAAAATGAATGCACAGTCTCTCTGAAATAACCTGTGATAGGCTAAAGTCTATCGTCATGGGCTAGATATTCTGAAGCCTGAAAACAGAGGCAAGAGGAGGGACTGAAGTAGAGGTTTGCTCTCAGACCACTTGAATTACAATATGCTGCACGGATAATATGGCATTTTTGCCCAGTGACGCCAAAAGAAAACTGCCTACCCGACCTTTAATCCAGGACCTTAAACCAGAACATTAAACCAGAACATTAAACCAGGACATTGAACCAGAACATTAAACCAGGATATTAAACCAGGACATTGAACCAGAACATTAAACCAGGACATTGAACCAGGACGTGGAGGATTTTTACTCTGTTTGCTCTTCACATAATATGTAACATGGAATTATGGAGTTTAACAAACGTTCTGCATCCCTGAGATGCTGCTGATTGATCAGAAAACATGATCAGGTTTATCAGGTGTTACACTCACAGCTCTCAGAGCGCCCAGTAACTGAGAGTAGGAGAGGATGATGATGCTGAGCGGATAGATGAAGCAGGTCACCATCAGGAACTTTGTGTAGCTGCTGCAGTTAAAGTCCTCATTGTAAGTGTAGCAGTCGGGTCCACAGGAGCAACCCAGACCCTCGGGGATGTACCTGAAAACAAAATGTGTTCACATGGTTCACGATTAAAGCATCAAATTGAAGATGGCGCCGAGTGAGTGGCGGCCAGTTACTGCAGCTCTGACCTCTTTCTTTGTTTATAGTGATTTTTTTGTACTTTTAGCTTTTCGTTACTGTTTATGTGCCTACAGTAGTCACTCCTGTTCATGTCCATACTTAGATGTGAAGCCAGTGAGACTGGTGTTGTGTTTTTTACTGTTTTCTGGACTGTTAAATACTGCGTCAGCCAACACATTCAGCCATGGCCCAGTTGTTTACACTCAGGAGCAGCTGCTAGCGCTGAGCCAAGCTAGGCTACCCCCCGAGGAGAGACCAGAGATCCCTGCTGAACTATGGAGGAGGAGGAGAGGATGCACAGCTGGAGTTAAGCACCGAGAAAGGAGACAACGGTACAAACCATGCCTTCCATCTGTTATCACGGGAAACGTGACGTCTCTCATGAACAAGATGGAAGAGCTAGCAGTGCTAATGAGGCTACAGCGGGAGTACCAGGAGTGTAGTCTGATTCACTTTACAGAGACCTGGCTGAACGAGCTCACCCCAGACTCACTGGTGCAGCTGGATGGATTTCATCTCGTCAGAGTGGACAGAAACATGAGGGAGAGTGGTAAGAAGAAGGGCGGGGGAATAGCAATGTTTGTGAACAACAAGTGGTGTAACCCTAGGCACATTCATGTTAAGGAGCAACGGTGTACTAGGACATTGAGCTGCTAGCTGTTAGCATCCGGCCGTATTACCTGCCGAGGGAGTTTGCAATAACGGTGTACATCCCCCCCTCGGCCAACGCCGATGCAGCCTGCAAGCTTCTCCGCAGCGTTGTGGCACAGCTACAGACAGCATATCCTCAAGCCTTTGACAGACTCCAGTATGATAAAACAGAAAACAGCACAATAAAACAATACAAACATCCCCTTCAATTTTCCATTTCTTTTAAACAGTCAGACCCCTCATCTGACCCACAACAAATAAACAAAAACAAACAAATATACTTACTCACAAATACATTGTGGATCGTTTTAACACCTGTTTTAAATTATAAAAAGGCCAAATGTCCAACATAAAAAAACGTTCAGAGTTCTTCATTTGTGGAGAGATCAGCTTTTTGAGGCCCTGCTCTTAGGAGGTGGATCTCAAGTCTGGCTTTGGTTTGCTATAGTTGGGTAAATGTGATTTGTTCCTCCGCCAGATGAATCTGTACTTCTGCTCTTTCAGTGTTTCGTTTAAGAAGTGACTTATAGGCATCATCATCATCTTTGTTTAGCAAAGAACGCTTCCAGCCTCTTTTCTGAGCTCCTGTGACGAGAACTGGCTCTACTAGTGAAGATCCAACTTCTTCCTCAATAACAGGGCTGAGATCCAGAATAAATGTTTGCTCTGCATTAGGAGGAACTGGCTCGCTTTCCTCAGCAATTGTGGGCTCACCATCCCCTACAACACCTTGAATTCCGTGCAGAGCTTGTGAGTTTTCACCTCCAATAATGTCAAGAACCACATCTGTGTAATCACCTCTCCTAAAGGGCTTGTTGCCTGTTTGGGTGTTTCTTGCTTCAGCGTGGTCCTTTGTTGCCCTGGCCTTCTTACATCTAAATTTCACTTGCTCCGTGGTCCTCTTTTGGCCAGACCCCATGACATTCACATTCTGGGTGATTTTAACCGAAATCTCTTTTTTCTTTTTGTTAGTCACTTCTCCACCCTAAGAAGTAAAACTTTCTACTAATGAGGCATAATGGCACCTAACACTCTCCAGCAGTGCGTGGGTTTCTGCAACAGTGAAATTAGGTCCTTTTGAGTCCATCGTTCCACCACTTTGGTGTAGTGAACATAGAGTTTGTAGGCCTTGGGCATGATGATTGATTTAATCAGCTAATCAGCTAATTGATGTTTAATGGGTGTGTGTTGGAAAAGACCAATTACACAGCCATCTTATTCAGCTTTTCTCAGAGGACTTAGAGAGAGGCACTGACATGTCAGGTATTGTGCATTGCCACCACCGTTTTGGTAGGAGAGGATACCATCAAAGAGTATACATTGAGCATACAAAACCACTGGCACAATACACCACTGAGGAACTGTATGCTCAGTTTTGCTTTGGGAATGCTGATATTAAGTACATTGCAAACCTTGTGAGGCCAAAACTTCAATGCAGAACCCGAAGGAGTCACAGTCTGTCTGTGGAAGAACAGGCCCTCATTGCTTTGTGCTTCTATGCATCTGGGACTTTCTACCAAGTTGTTGGTGACAATATAGGAGTGGACAAATGAACTGTGAGTGATGTGGTGAAAGCTGTGTCAATCACATTGGTCAGCCTGGTCAATCAATTAGTTTCATTTCCAAAGGATGACCAGATTGCCCAGACCAAGCGCAAGTCTTTTCTTTTGGGGAACATGACCAATACTATTGGGGTTATCGACTGCACTCGTGCATATACAAGCACCTCATGAGAGGGAGTGGGAGTACGTCAATTGAAAGGGGAGGCATAGCATCAACATCCAACTTGTGGGCGACACTGACATCATCACAAACTGTGTTGTGAAGTGACCTGGGTCTGTCCATGATGTGCGTATCCTGAGGGAGAGTGCTCTATGCAGAGAGCTCCAAACCAACCGACCAGATGGCATAATATTTGGAGACAGTGCCTATCCACTCCCACCATGGCTGATGACCCCTTTTCTTGCAGCAAACACACCTGAGCAGGCATGCTTCAACACTACTGATTGCAAAACAAGATGTGCAATTGAGCATTTAAATGGAGTTCTGAAGAGGCACTTTGCATGCCGTAACTACTTGCGAGTGGAACCACAGGGAGTGTGCAACATAATACTTGCCTGTATTGTCCTGCACAACATCACTACCAGGCGCAATGTCCCTCTCTGTGATGACGTTTATGATGCACCTGAGCCTGTTGACGACCCAGACCAACCTCCAGCATTCTCTCAGAATGAGGGACTGACTGGATGTGCAATAAGGGATGCAATTGTTACAAACTACTTTTGACTGTTCCATCTCTGTTGATTGTGTTATTGTAATTAATATACAGTGATAAATGAGTTAAAATTAAAAATATTTTATTTGATATTGACAGCTGTTTGGGGTATTATTTTATGGGGACAAAACCTTTTTTTACTGTACTGAAAGGCTTAATAGGTGTCACAACCTGTCCTGGGCCTTAAGTCGCTTCCTGTTTTATTTTGAAAGGTCTTAGATTTTGTTCCGTTATGTGTACTTCCGGTCTTTGTTCTTTTTTCCCACCTGTTTGATTGTCCCCACGTTTCATTACTCACCTGCCCCTGATTCCCTCGTTTGTGATTTCCCTATATATACCAGTCCCTTTCCTTTGTCGATTAATTCCGTGTGTCAGTTCTCCCGGTTGTCTGAGTATCGTTCCCTGGTTCCCTGAGTTCCTGCATGTAAGGTTTTGTGTTAAATAAGCCTTTGAATTGCTGAAGCCTCCTCATCTGTCTGCACTTGGGTCTCTTTCCGACTACAAACCTTGACAGAATGAATCGACCAGTCTGGGACCCAGCAGACAGTCGCCCCTGCCAGTGCCGTTAACCCCGAAGGAGGCTTTCTACAAGTTCCTGGGGATTGTTATAGACCAGCCTGCTAGCTTTCAGCCTGCCTCACTCCAGTCTGCTAGCCTCTGGCCTGCTAGCAACCGGATTGCTAGCCACCAGTCTGCTAGCCTCTGGCCTGCTAGCAACCAGCCGGCTAGCCTTCAGTCTGCCTCACCGTGTGAGGGCACTCAGCTGGCGATATTCACGGGGTCTCGTGGAGGCCACAGGAGAAGTGGTCGTCAGGGCTCTCGACGCCATTGGCAGCCACCCAGCGCCACAGAGTCTCCACTGCTCAGCACCACAGAGTCTCCACTGCTCAACACTACAGACTGGCCAGCTTCTGTTCCTGTTTCCTGGTTAGCGGTCCGGCCGAACTCTGTTCCTATTCCTGAGTCGGCAGCCCGGCCGACACTAGTTCCTGTCCAGCTGCAACCTCCTGTTCCTGGCCAGCTGCGGCCTCCAGTTCCTGTTCCTGTTCTTGTTGAGCTGCAGCCCCCAGTTCCTGTCCAGCCGCTGCCTCTGGTGCCAGTTTCCAACCTGCAGCCTCATCGCCGGCCTCCAAAGCGGCTCCTCCCTCGTCGCCAGCCTTGAGCGGCTCCTTCTATGTTGCCAGCCTCCTGCCCATCCTCCCGAGCAGCTCCCCACATCTGGTCATCCTCCCAAGCAGCTCCTCGCATCTGCTCATCCTCCTGGTCATCCTCCCGAGTGGCTCCCCGCATCTGCCCTCCTGATCGTCCTCTCGAGCGGCTCTCTGCATTTGGTCGTCCACCTGAAGGTTCCTGCTCAGCCTCTGCCCTGCCTCTAGGCTGTCTGCCTGAAGGTTCTTGCCCGGCCTCTGTCCAGTCCCCAGGCCTTTTGTGTACTTTACATCTGGTCTTTGTTCTTTTTTCCCACCTGTTTGACTGTCCCCACCTGTGTTACATTACTCACCTGCCCGATTCCCTCATTTATGTATGTATGTCCTTTGAATTGCTGAAGCTTCCTTGTCTGTCTGCACTTGGGTCCCTTTCCGACTACAAACCTTGACAATAGGTAGCCTAATGTATACTTTATCACTGTAATGGTTAAAAAAATCAAGTGCAAAATATACATAAATGTATACTACATGATACAAATGTATTTGACCAATTTTAAAGTCTTATTACATTTGGTTCCTGAAATCCACCCTTCTGCTGGGCTCAGGATAATCCAGCATTTTTTGGATTGATTACTTCTGAAAAATTGGGCCCTGATGATTCCCACAGGTGTGTTACCTACCTCACAATGCAACGCCACCTCAAACTGGCCCTACTTAACACATGCTCCATAAACAATAAATGCCACATTCTGAATGAATTCATAACAGACAATAACCTGGATTTCCTCTGTCTCACTGAAACGTGGCAAAAACCTCTTGTCTACTTCTCATTAAACCAAGTCACCCCATCAGGATTCACTTACATCGACAAACCCCATCCAGAAGGCCGGGGAGGTGGTATTGCTGCTATCTATAGAACGGACATTAAAACAACCACCATCTCCATCCCTACTGTTTCCTCTTTCGAACACCTGGCTTTCTGGTCCTACTCCCCTGGTCACAGCTATCATCTACCGCCCTCCCAAACCAAACCCCTCCTTCCTCTGCGATCTCTCTGACCTTCTGACCCAGCTCTGTGCCATATCACCATCTGTACTCCTCCTAGGAGTTTTTAATATTCATATCAACGATCCAACCTGTAAATATGCCACAGAATTTCTGGAAATGCTACACTGCTTCAACTTCTCTCAACACATCAACTTCCCCACTCACAACCGTGGCCACACCCTGGACTTGGTTTGCTCCACCGGTCTCACCATTCCTCATCTATCCAGCCTCAATCCTCACATCTCTGACCATTTGGCCATCACAATAGACTTTGATATCCCCATCCCCACCTCAAAGCACAAACGCACCATAATTTTCAGAAACCTCAAATCAATCTCTCCCTCAGCTCTCTCAGCCTCCATCACCTGCAAGATGTCTGCCTCCCCTACAACGCCGTCCGATAACCTATCTGCAATAGTGGACTACTATAACGACACTCTCTCCTCCTGTCTCAACCAACTAGCTCCCATAAAAGCCAAAAAAGTCTCATTCACACACTCAGCTCCCTGGTACACCCCTGAACTCCGCCAAATGAAATCACGAAGACGCCAACTCGAACGACTACACAGGAAAACTACATTAACAGTTCATCTCCAAGCCTACAAAGACCATCTCCAACCATACAATGAAGCCCTCAAAACAGCTCGTTCCACCTACTACTCACAACTCATAAACTCCAGCAACCCCAAGACTCTTTTCTCCACCATCAGCACCCTTCTCAAACCCTGTGACAACACCTCCTCATCCTTCACAGCCACACAGTGTAACTCCTTCCTCTCATTTTTCCAAACAAAAATTGACACCATTTACAGCAACCTGACCACTTCCAATGCACCTCCCACCTCCCCGCCTGGCTCCCCCCCTTCACCTCTCAACCTCTATCTCAGTTCTCCCCTGTGACTCCAATGCAACTGTCCACCCTCATGGCCGGAATGAACAACTCCACCTGCACTCTGGACCCTATACCATCCAAACTTATCAAGGACTGCCTCCCTGCCATCTCCCCACTCATCACTGTAATCATTAACTCCTCCCTCAGCTCTGGAGCAGTCCCCCCTCACTCAAACTGGCTGCTGTCACACCCATTCTCAAAAAACCTGGACTCAACCCTGACATCATGTCCAACTTCCAGCCCATCTCCAATCTACCCTTTCTATCAAAAATCCTTGAATGTGTTGTCGCCACTCAGCTAAAATCCCACCTCATCTCCAATAACCTCTTTGAACCATTTCAATCTGGCTTCCGTTCTAAACACAGCACTGAAATAGCCCTCCTCAAAATCACCAACGACCTCCTCCTCTCCTCAGACTCTGGTAACCTCAGCATCCTCATCCTCCTCGACCTCTCTGCAGCCTTTGACACCATCAGCCACACCATCCTGCTCTCCCGCCTGGAATCATTTCTCAACATCACAGACAGTGCACTCTCCTGGCTCAAATCCTACCTCACTAACAGACACCAGTTCATCCACATCAATAACTGCACTTCCTCCACTGCTCCTCTGTCCCAAGGCGTCCCCCAGGGTTCGGTGCTTGGTCCCCTCCTCTTCATCCTCTACATGCTCCCCCTTGGCAAAATTATCCGTCATCACGGCCTCCAGTTCCACTGCTATGCTGACGACATCCAACTATACATTTCTACAAAAGCCATCACCACCACGACTCACTCTACACTCACCAACTGTCTCACTGAAATTAAATCATGGATGCAAACAAACTATCTCCAACTGAACAGCGATAAATCGGACATACTCATCATTGGCCCCACATCCCGCACCAAAACCACCCACAACTTCAGCCTCACTTTTGGCAACTGCACACTGTATCCCTCCCCACACATCTGCAACCTTGGAGTAATGTTCGACAGCCAGCTAAAATTTGATCATCACATAAACCACATCACCAGGACTGCCTTCTTTCACCTCAAGAACATTGCCCGTCTCCGCCCCTCACTCTGCTTCTCTGCTGCCGAATCCCTCATCCACGCATTTGTCACATCCAGACTAGACTACTGTAATCAAAACCTACACTGGCTCCCTATCACACACCGCATTCAATTCAAAATCCTCCTCCTCACACACAAAGCTCTTAATAACCAGGCCCCCTCCTACCTCACAGACCTGCTCCACCACCATACCCCTTCCCACAGCCTCTGCTCATCTGAAGCCAAACTCCTCTCCTTGCCTGCGCGGACCAAGCACCGAACCTGGGGTGACAGAGCCTTTTCCGTCGCTGCCCCCTCCCTCTGGAACTCACTCCCCAAACCCATCAGAGACTGCAATGATCTCTCCACCTTTAAATCCCTGTTAAAAACTCACCTTTTTAAACTGGCTTTTAATGTGTGATCATGTTGTGTCTAGAGCCTGATTTTATGTTGTGTCTTAGTGTTTAATGTTGTTTTATTGTGTCTTAGTGTTTAATGTGTCTAATGCTGTTTTATTGTGTCTTAGTGCTTAATGTAGTTTTTAGAGCTTGACTTTATACTGACATCTATTTTATCTTGTACAGCGTCTTTGAGCACTTGTAAAAGCGCTTGATAAATAAAATGTATTATTATTATAATTATTATTATTACCTACCTGCTCCACCCAAAGAAAGTTGGGATGGCAGAGCTGATCCCCATGAACCAGGTGAAGGCGACAGCAGCCAGAGCGTGGTTACTGCTGAACTTAAAGGCTCCAAACGGTTTACAGATGACCAGGTATCTCTTAAAAGACAAGACAGCCAAAGACCAGGATGTCACCAGTCCTGAAGACGACAGAAGGGGTTAATATGTGCCAGGAGAAAGAAACCACCAGAGTCAGTAGTTGTACTAACAATCATCTGTAGTTCATAGTGTTTACTTGCTGTTGAGATCACATTAAACTCACTTGGCTGATTTTATTTAGATACTACTGAGAAAAGATAAACCAGCTAATGTTACCCACCTGCTATAGATCCCATGGCAGACTCCAGGGCACACATGGTGTGACCCAGGAAGTAGTAACCCTTCATGGTGGCAACAAACGCTTGACTGACAGAGAAGATGAATCCTGCAAAGGAGATGTTGATGAGGATGTTGTTGAGAGGGACTCAGAGCTTCTTGTACTTGAGCATCACCAGGAGAACGATAAAGTTTAAAGGTGTTCCAGCGAACAGGACTAAACCCATAAAGACAGTCTGCAGGTGAAATGCCCACTGAAACACCTTCGAAACACATTATCTTTAGATAATGTGTTTCGAAGGTGTTCAGGGCCAAGTACAATAACTTCGGTTTTGTCTGAGTTTAACATCAGAAAATTGCAGTTCATCCATGTTTTTTATGTGGGAAACCAGGGAACGACACACAGGGAAACACCAGGAACGCAACATGGAGAGTGAACCAACAGGGAACAAAGGGAGAGGATCGGTATATATAGAGAAGGGGTCAACGAGCAAATCAGGGGCAGGTGAGCACTGGGGAGCAGGCAAGGATAATCAGAGAGACATGAGGGCAGGAACTGAAGAAACAAGACAGGAAGTATTTCAAAATAAAACAGGAAATAAACAACACGCAAGAGACAAGACCTGGGAATACAAAATAAAACCGGACACGACCAAACACACACTGTGTGTCCATGTGGGATCATGACAACACTATTTACTATCACGTCACTCTGACATTCATAACAGGCTACAGTCTGTCATCACTAATAAACCTCATCATTATCTCTGCTTAACAGTCATTTTCAGCATTGTCTTTCAAATTCCTTGAAATTTAACTTAATTTTCAATTTCAAAAATTCTTTACAAATGTTTTTTTCTGAATCTGCATGCGAATGCGCAAAGTAGAGAAACAGTACAAAAACTAAATTACACTTGTTTGTTGGTTTTCCTGTTTATTAGATCACAATTTCAAGACAAAAACAAGAAAACACAGTCATAATGTCCTTCTTAGAAGCCTACAACAACCAAAAAAGGGGTTAGGGTCAGGGCAATAACAAGAGTGTCCAAGCTGTGTTCATCACTTTTTAGCGTCCTCTGGAAACTCTTCTGTTGTTGTTGTGTGTATTTGCAGCATGTTTTCTAAATGCTGCACATGTTGTCACATTGATGAAGATGTTTGCTGCTTGTGTTTTGTCTGCATGTGTTTTTATATCACAGTATGTTGAGTTCTCAGGGCCACCGTAGTTGCAACTGTCCAACAAATACAAGAACAAAACACCTTACAGTTAAAAACATCAGACAGCATAAAGATCCACAACATCACCAACAATTAAAAATCAACTAAATTTAAGTGACCCAGCAGGAGAGAACAGAGCTGCACTGGAAGGTGTGCAGGTATGCAGCAGGTATGGACAGACAGACAGGAAGTGATGAGTGATGTTTATTATGTCCTCAGTTAAATCAGGGTCAGGTGTTGTCATTGTTGATCAGAAAAATAAAGTTTTGCAGCGCAGGTTTTAATGGTGATTTTTATTATTTATTATTTTTATTAATGTGTTTTCAACAAAATGGGCCACAAAACATTTTCAATGTCATTCAAAATGTTTTTAAAAAGTAATAAAAATGTGGAAATCTAATTGTGTCCGTTGTGTCTTTACACATTGTCTCTGAGAAGAATTCTGTTGAGTTTGGTAAAAATGAAAAGACATAAATCAAAACCTCTGAATGAAGGAACTTTTTCTTTCAATGTCTTGTGCTTTAAAAACAGGGTTGTAGTTTAATGTTGATGTTTCATTAACTGAATAAGTTCTTTGGTGACATGAACACAGTTTAAAAACAGTCAGTAATCAATAATAAACTGAACATTGTTTCAGTTTTCCTTTGCTGAACGTGCTGTCAGTCAACACACTGAATTATCTCGGATTGATCCTATCTTCTATTAACACTTTAAGCCTTTAACACACATGACTGACCCTGCAGGTCGTCCACATTTTAAACACTTTAACCTTTAAACAACTACAGGAAACCTTTGTAAACATTTAATTTAGCAGTTTGTTCAAGAATTAAACAGATTGATTTATTATTAACATATTTTAAACTCAACACAGGCGGGTCGATTATTTTATTATTATTTCTGTTTTTCTTTTGTGATCAGCTTTTAAATGAATAATGAAACCAGTTCCAACTCAAACAGTAAAGTATAAAGCTAAAGCATTTATGTGATATATTATTATTTTTAATGTTAATACATTAATACTTTACTTACTATTTAATATTTGTATTATTTTAATTATGTTTCAATGCACCTGATGTATCTATTTGTATCTTTGTTTTTAACCTTTATTTAAGTTGCTTCTTTTTTAAGTTCTATGAAACTCATTATTATTATTTAGTAGTAGCAGCAGCAGTAGCAATAGTAGTATTTATTATCGATCATTGATCACATTGTCAACATTTTCATGTGTTTTTATTTATTTAAATGATGAACTTTTTAACAGTTCTAAACTGTATTTTACTTTGAAATAAACTGAAGCCCGGGAACAGGATGTGATAGTAAAATAATAATAATCTAATAAAATAACTGACATGTGACTTTAAAGGAACAGTTCACCAAAACACAGTTCAGTGTTTTCCATGAATACATGTTATAATAAAATCATGTTCAGGGTTAAAATGTGTTATTGATTCCATATAAACAGTTTTACATGCGTGAAGATCTAAATGAAGTACAAACCACAGAGTTTAATAATAAAGTACAAACTGCAGTGATGTTGTAACCACCGGCTGAGAGCAGCAGGTGGTCTGCAGATAAAAATCCAATAAGAACCTTTTAGTTTTCAGTCCATGTGACTTTAGATCTAATCTAGATGTTTCAGATTTACCTGAGCAGAGCATCCTCCTCAATCATCGAAATCCTCAAAACATCGTCACAAAATCAGATTACAGACAAAAAGACTCCACAACTCTGAGTAAACTGGTCTGAAATGACAAAAGGTTAATCTGAGGACAAGGATAAAGATGTAAAGCTCTGCCTCTTTTTAAAAACCCTCCAGTCCTCCGTCGTCTCATCTTCACAGGACAGAAGCTGCTCCTTCACTTCATCACCTTGTCTTTGGAGGGTCGAGGAAAGGGTTAAACCTGCAGCTATAAAGGTATGTTGTGTTAAAAAAGCTCTCCACTCCTTCAGTTCATCGGCTCATCTTCACAGGACAGAAGCTGAAGGAAAGACTCAAATCAACAAAGATAAAGGTGCGTTTCTAAATGAATTAAATGTTGAATTTATCGACACAGACATTACTTATTTACTGATGTTGTAAGAATTTCTGCCACTTTTAGAACCAACTTGTCTTTACTTCTTTGTTGGTTTTGAAGTTTGTTTGTCCCTCAGATTGTTCTCCCTGGATGGATGAGAAAACAGCTATGATGATGTTTTAAAGCAGCTGGATGAAGTTTGGATATAAAACCGATGACACCTGATCCTCCATCTTCACAGCCGGGGCTGTATCATAACCAGGCTGTGGGTTTTATGAAGCATGGGTATGATACAAGCTCAGTCTGGAGGTGATTCCCTGCAGACAGAGACACAACTAACCTGAACTTCACAAACTCAAAGTTTCACTTTTATCACTTTACTAATTTCAGTGGTTTTTCACATTAAAAGTCCCCCACAGATCTCAGTTTTTTACCTCTGATGGGAGTTTGCATCTTTATATGAGCTGTGATATCCTGATTTGAATTGTTTGACCAGCATGTGGAGAATAATGTGTGATGCTTTCAGTATAGATTTAGTATTTTCTTTTGTTTGTTCTGTTGTGTTTTAGGCAGAGTTACAGACACCTCAGGTGTTTACAGGTGGGCAGGTAAAGGACCAGCATGCACCTGTCATATCAGAGAGGGAATGTTAAATAAACCACAAGAGAACATAAAAACTGTACAGACAATAAACTTCTTTTAATTTAAACTTTATTTCAAGTTTAATTTTGATGTATGGACAAATATTCCAGTAAATACTGACAAGACTTTTATTTTTATACAATAAACATAACAAACTGTGTTATGGCACTGGTTATTTGTCCTTTACACTGTAGTTTTAGATTTTAGTTACTTATCCCTCCAGTATCCAGTAGAAAATATTCCACCAAATCCCACTCAGAGAAGTGACTGTTTTATGTGGCCTTCCTTTACTGCAGCTACACTGTAAAATGTGATATCAAATTTTTTGAATAATTTCCAATTAAATCCAAAACACCACACAGCCTGGTGTATCAATAAAAACATTTAACTTTTCATCTGTTAAAATGCACAGAGGTGCGCAATGATAATGTTGTTTAAAAAATACAGTGAAGTTTGTTGTATTTTCTATGTGACTACTTTTACAGATTAAGTTCAGATCTTAAATTTCTGTCTTTATCCATAAACACAATCAGATTAAATGCTAAATATTTTGAACAGAGTTCTGTTTGTTTGTCCATAAACAAAGTCAGTTTAAAATTTAAGATATTTTGAATAGAGTTCTGTGTCTTTGTCTATAAACACAGTCAGATATACTAAGATTATTGTTTTGGATGAGGTTCTGTGTGAAGTCCTCCCATCATGACAGAGCGGAACTAATGTTTCTGCCTGTGTTTCCTGCCGGGAGAGGATCGTGGTTGCACGCGGGAAGCCTGTGCGAGATGGCGGTCGACACACAGACTGTTTAGGACTCGTTCAGATCCGCCGTGTTAGCTAACTTTCTGCCTTATCGTATCCCTGCTTCTGATCTGAGCTATGGAGGGGGGTAAACCGAGCCTGGCCCTGGTCTACCAGGCGGTCCAGGCCCTGTACCACGACCCGGACCCGGCCGGGAAGGAGCGAGCCTCGGTGTGGCTCGGAGAGCTCCAGAGATCGGTAAGAAAATGGGAGAGGCCGGGAGACCGGAGCGGGGGACCGGCGGCGTGGAGGACGGAGGGGTATTAGGTGGTGTTAATGTGGTCCGTCTGGACCGGGTTTTAACATTTTACCAGCCAAAGAAAGGTCAGGTGAAGTGAACTGCGCAGTCTCAGAGGAGCTGCAGGTTGCCGTTAGCATCACAGCTAAGCTAAGGTAGCTAAATGAATGGATCAAAACACAAACTGTTAGCTGTATGTTTAGCTCCATCGACCGTCTACTGCCAGTTAATACCTTCAAGAAAAAACACTGTGGTTTTGATTCGCTTATGTTTTCTGTTTAAAGTCCAACATATTTTAATGCCGGACGGAGATTCTGGGTTTTAGTCTCAGAGGATTTCAGCAGGCCCGGTCTGCTGCACTGAGCTAGCTTTTTAGCATGTTAGCATGGCTGCTGTAAAGTTTAGTCTCCGACTTCACTTGACTAGTCAAATAGTTAAAGTTAGTGGCCGCTGGTTCGTGTCTCTGGTTAACGGGCAGGATAGCCTTAAACCCAACTCTATTCAAGAATATCTCACGTTTGACCTGCAGCGGTACTTTCCGGGCGACAGCCAGTTCCAGGTGCTCTAAGAGCGGTTCCCTCGGAAGGGTCGGTGGTTCATATGCTGGTTGATGGAGAAGGAAGAGTCGTTTTCCACCAGGTGTTGGGGTGTGTTCCGTAGCTGTGTTGAAGTTGCGCTGACGTGACTTTGTGTTCTGGAGGTGTGTCAAACTGAACTGAGCCTGTTTATTATCAGGGCGTGGCAGAAACTCAGACCAGTACTGGTGGTCAGGTTATTGATTAGAGCTTTTATGAATTAGTGCTGTTAGCTTCGCACTCTGGCATATATTATATTACCATTACCACAGTATCTCTTGTTTCTGTTGGCTGACACAGTAACGTCCATATTTACTGCTGTGGTTGTTGTCATCATCAGTATCAGTCTCGTGAATCTGGTTCAGCAGATTCTGGTCCTGATGAGACATTTTCCAGCATCATGAGAGTCTGCTACTGTCTGTTAACTGCTCTGCACACTGTTCAATACCTGCACAGGTAACTGACTCTTTACGTGGAGCGGCTTCACTTCAGTTTGATTAAAAACACATCTGCAGGGTTTCCCTGGGTTTCTGGAGGGCTTGGGTACTGTGGTTGCGTTTGGGGGGGTCCTGCAACAAATTTGATGTTATTTGACTAAAAACAGTGCTTTTCCCATAATTTCAGATTATTATCATTGCTATATTTCTAAAAACCCCACAGGTTGTAGTTTGTCACACTACACTCAGGCATTAGCAAGAAAAGAAGTGACTCCAATATGCTCACTGATGAAGTAACGAGATGAAGAAATCCTTCATGTTTTTGTGAGTGATCATAAAAACTACTACTCACAAAATAACAGTGGTTAAACACTGCGTGTAGTGAAGGGATGTGAACTGTGATCTGCTCATCCTCCCAAGGTTAGGTTAGGGTGGAGCCACCAACCAGCTGTAGGGACGAGATGGTTAGGATTTGATCTTTATCTTATCCATACTCTCATCGGCCCATACAAACATTCAGGCTGACGTTACGAACAGACAGCTTCGTTTTAGCTGGTTGTAACAACTCGTTGTCAGTTTAACACACGCTGTGATTAAAACAACAGCTGCACACAGCAGGTGGAAACATTATCGCTTCTACTTCTTAAAATGTTACCTTCACCTGGTTCACCATCTCCACGGCGGCCTCTCTGCTGTCCGCTGTGTGTGTGTGTGTGTGTGTAGGAGCTGAGCCCCGCCCTTGGTCAAACACACAGACGAGACGAGAGAGAAGCTAAATGACAGAAAAACATGGACAAGAACTCTCAGCGGAGTTTAGTTTTATCTGTGCTGCGCCTACGTGTTACATGTAGAATAAAAAGGCTCGCTGTGAGCTGCTCAGCTGTAGACAGGTGTAATGACATCACTTCCTGTCCTGTCCTGCAGATGTATGCGTGGGAGATCTCAGACCAGCTACTGCAGCTCAAACAGGATGTGGAGTCGTGTTATTTTGCTGCTCAGACGATGAAGATGAAGATCCAAACATCGTTCTACGAGCTTCCACCTGAGACCCACAATGCACTGCGAGACTCGCTGCTAACCCACATCCAAAACCTAAAAGACCTGTCGCCCATCATCGTCACACAGGTAACTTGTCTGACCCGTTGAGCACCTGTTCCTCTACAGGTAACATGTCTGGTCACTGAGCTGATGTTTTTTTATCAGCCACTGATCAACCCTTCAGTACTGCAGGAACCTGTAACCCAGAACCTGAACCTTTAGGAGCCTCTGTGGTCTGAGGTTCCTCCACCAGAACAGAACCATGTCATTAAATATGTGACAGCAGGGTGACTCGTGTTCCTGTTGTGTTGCAGAGGGAAGTCTGAAATCAGGTTTATTTTGAAGCCAGGTCTCTTCTGGAACCAGAACCAACTGGTCGGTGTTGTGGTGTGACATCACATCTACTTGACCAATCAGGATCAACCCCTTGAGAGTACCTGAATATTCAGTATCCCCTCCTGATCAGAGCTCAGATTTAGTTCCGGGAACTGGCCTTCAAAGCGCCCAGAGAACATTACATTAACGTCACATGAACCTTTCGTCTCTCTGTGACTCTGTAACATCAGATTCATGTTTCACAACCTGACGAGTGTCGACAGCTGACGGCTTCACTTCCTCATGTTAACACGACAGCATGTACTGAAACTAGCTCTGCTCTGAAGCTCTTACTTATCTGTTTGTCTGATTGGTTCTGACTCTGATCAATAAAACTTCAGCATCAGCTGCTTGTTTTTAACCAAAGTGTCCTTCTTGTTTTGACACTATTAGAATAACAGTGTCAAAACAAGAAGGACATTTCCTAAGAAAGTCATTCAAGTTTAAACCGGGTTCATTGTTAACTCAGTAAATGTTTCTGAGCCATGAACAGATATATCACACATACCAAATAAAAATGCTCTCCAATCACTTTATTGATCTTATTTTGATTTCTTTTCTCTGTATGACGTCTCTTTTCGGTCTCAGCTGGCTTTAGCGATCGCAGATCTCGCTCTTCAAATGGCCTCGTGGAAAGGATGTGTTCACACGCTCATAGAAAAGTAAGAATTCATATAACCACCTTATTACACACAAGATGTGTTGTCTGTAGACTTGAACTACAAATATGGCCGCCAGATCAGTCAGCAGATAAGTTTTGTTGTTGCAGCTTTGTTTGACACTGGAATATTTAAAACAGCCTGACGTGTTTAATGCTGCAGTGAGGTTTGTTAAACGTTTCAGAGTCGTACCTGTAACTTCCACACCTGAGATAATCAGAGTGACATTTGACAAACAGGTTAGGTTAAGGGTTGAGAGTGAAAACTGAGTTTCTGAATGTAAAAACAGACATTTATCTTTGAGTTTTCTGAAGTCAGCTGCTATTTTCTCCTCTGACCTTCAGACTCACCTGTCCATGTCTCCGCCCTCTCTCAGGTACAACAATGACATCAGCTCGATGCCCTTCCTCATAGAGATTCTCACTGTGTTGCCGGAGGAAGTTCACAGTCGCTCTCTACGAATTGGAGCCAATCGTAGGACAGAAATCATCGAGGATCTGGCTTATTACTCCAGCACAGTCGTCACACTGCTGGTCCGTCATCACATTTTGTTGGGTGTCTAGGATACATCTACCTTGTCTGCTTCTTACAAATGAAATGATTGTCTGCCTTGATGATTCAGTTTTCCAGTTTTTAGTTTCCACTGGTTCTTATGTCAGACAACGAGTGTCTTTGTCTGGTTTATTGTGTAAACACTAAGGACTGATGGAAACAAGACCAGGTCGTTCTGTGTCTGACAAAGTCTGATATGTTGGATTAACATAAATATATTAAAATGATGTATCAGACCTTTAAAACTTCCAAGACGAGAGACGACCACGATCATCTCAGACTCTGTTTCTGGTTCTATTTTTGTTCCTTTTTAGATGATGTGTCATCATACAGTGTGTTTTTATTTCAGACGACGTGTGTGGAGAAGGCCGGTAACGATGAGAAGATGTTCATCAAGGTGTTTCGCTGTTTGGGCAGCTGGTTCAACCTGGGAATCCTCGACAGCAACTTCATGGCCAGTAACCAGCTGCTAATGGTCCTCTTCCAAGTCCTGGTGAGATTCGCACTTTGTTTTATACTCGTCTGACAGGTTTACTGGGACGTCTGCTTCCTGTTTACATACAGGACAGGAGGTATCGGTAGTTTACAACTGCATCATTTCAAATCTAAAACACCACATGCTGCATGGTAAAAAACAGCTGGATATAAAAACAACCACGTTCTGTCTGTTGAAACCATTTCCTGATGTCCCCGTCATGTTTGTCTGTCTCCACAGCAGAGAGACGAAACCTCGACCAACCTCCACGAGGCGGTGTCGGACTGCGTCTGCTCAGCTCTCTACGCCATAGAAAACGTGGACACCAACATGGCGTTAGCTCTGCAGCTCTTCCAGGGTGTCCTGACCCTGGAGACAGCCTATCACATGGCTGTGGCCCGAGAAGACCTTGACAAGTGAGGACATGCAGGAAACTGGTTCTGATTGTGTTTTCCAGGGTACGATCAGTGTCATCAGTCAGTTATGTTTGACTTTTGTTCTCAGAGTGCTGAACTACTGCAGGATCTTCACCGAACTCTGCGAGACATTTTTAGAGACAACAGTCAGGACTCCAGGTCAGGGTATGGGAGACCTGAGGACACTGGAGCTGCTGCTGATCTGTGCAGGACACCCGCAGTACGAGGTACCAAAATAACCACAACACCCTACAGTCCCAAAATAACCACAACACCCTACAGTCCCAAAATAACCACAACACCTGCAGTACGAGGTGCGAAAACACTAATCTCTCTGTTTTCTGATCTTTGTGATCCAGGTTATGGAGATGTCCTTTAATCTGGTTATAATTGTGGTCTCTGTGGTCTTTGCCTTGTGGATTCTTAATTTCAGATTATAAATCTGGTCTTTGTATCCTGGTCTCTGCGATCCAAGTTGTGGAGATCTCCTTAAATGTCGTATAATAATCCTGGTCTTTATGTTCTGGTCTGTGTTCTGATCCAGGTTGTGGAGATCTCCTTTAACTTCTGGTACCGTCTTGGAGAACATCTGTATAAAATAAATGATGCAGCTCTTCACAACATCTTCAGACCGTACATCCAGAGACTTCTGCACTGTTTGGCCCGACACTGTCAGCTCGATCCAGACCACGTAAGTCACCTGGTCCAGTCTACACAGAGCCCCCCCCCCTGACAGATGAAATCCTCAACCTGAACTTTATTAGTGGCTCAGATATCAGTCAGAGAAAACTCTGTAGTCTGGATTCATCAGCAGACAAGTACTGTTTAGTACTTGTCCGCTCAATAAAGTTCTGTTGGTTTCATTTGGGTTGTAGGTCATCAGTGTCATTTTAAGAACTTTGCATTATTAATCCTGGCCTTTAGTATAAAGTTGTTGTTACCCTACAGGAGGGAATCCCAGAGGACACCGATGATTTTGGGGAATTCAGGATGAGAGTCTCGGACCTCGTTAAAGACGTCATTTTTCTGGTTGGATCCATGGAGTGTTTCTCTCAGGTAACTTTAGTTTTAATCCACAAATGATCAACAACAACAAAAGGTTCATTTTCTGTTTGGTGAATATGAGTGCAACAATTTCTTTGGTGCTTTATTCACCAAATGTTTTCACCTTCCATCAGGGGGCCTTGATGAAGGCAAGATAGCCCAAAAACATTTGGTGAATAAAGCAAAGTGTACTTTTGGTGCGCCGTGTTTTGATTTTGATGGTGAACATGGATGATGGATTCTATTCAATGTTCTTTTGTTTGTTCTCAGTTGTATTCTACGTTAAAAGAAGGGAACCCTTCCTGGGAGGTGACGGAGGCCGTTCTCTTCATCATGGCTGCGATCGCAAAAAGTGTTGATCCGTGAGTATCTCAAGAGTCACTTTATCATCTAAAAGATGTTTCGTCCAGGACAGGAAGGAAATATTTAGGGAAACACAGGAACACGAGATGTGTTAAAGATATCAGTTATTGTCAGACCTCTCATGTTCTTTTTCTGAATCTTACCTGCAGAGACCACATGACCTCGCCGGAATAAATTTAGAATGATTTCAGTTTAAAGTGCCTCTCTGACTCAGTTTGTGTTTGTCTTCCAGGGAGAACAACCCGACGCTGTCAGAGGTTTTGCAGCAGGTGGTTTTACTTCCAGAAAGCGTACACATGGCGGTTCGTTACACGAGCATCGAGCTGGTCGGAGAGATGAGCGAGGTCGTGGACAGAAACCCAAGATTCCTCGGTACGAGTTAATGATTTAAAACCAAAACCTGCTGCTGGTTGGGGTTCAGACTGATGTTTTGATGGTCTGATCTTATTACAGACAAAAAATAATCAGATTCAGACCTGCAAGTGTTGTTTTTCTCCAAGATTTAACTGACAATAATGAAAGAAAGGGTTTCTTCTTAGTGTCTCTGCTGCTGCTGTTTGATATTTCACAGTTTTCTGTTTGAACATCGGTGTGTTTGAGTCTGTATAGACATGTTTTAGAGCAACGGCATCAGCAAGATGTGCGCGCAGGGGGGGTGGGGTCGGAAACAAACCAGAATGACTGAGGAGATCAAAATGTGGAGTTGTTTTTGTGCCTTAAACTGCACAAATCACAAAAGTAATGAGCGGAAAATGTTCATTATCCCAAGAAGGAAACCTGCTTGTTAGCTCAGAGTGCAGAATTAGCTGTTAGCTCCAGTGATCTGGTCAGAGCTCTGGGTTTTCTGAAGGCTGTAGATGGTTTCACACAGCTCTTACTGTTTCTGTGTGTTTAAGGCTGTGTAATGAAGAGTGATTGTTCCGGTGCTTTTAACCCATGCTGTCTGTTGATGTTCATGGTCACACACAGGTCATTTCTCACTATCTGTAGAGCTAACTTTGTGTATAGCCTCGTTTAGCATCATCACTGCTACAAGCTGCTGTTTCTCACTGGAATATGTCTCATGTTAGCTGATGGAGCTGACAGATGTCTGTCAAAGGTGATGTGGTTAAAAAAAGGTTTGGAAATGCAAGGATGAGTGTCGCCAACAAATTCACCTCTAAACTGCTGTTTGTTTACTGAAAATCTCCATATATACGCGGTGCTCACATCCTTGATTGTTTGCAAACGGGAAACCCATCTATGTTGTCTCGACTCTCTGAGATTAAACTTTAGTTTTTTAACCCTTTAGAACCAAGCATAGCATTGATGCAGTGCTAGACATGCTTTTACAAAACGTTAAATAACTTGAGCCGTTCATGATAGAGGCGAGCTTTAAATTATGTCTGAATCGTGAGATTCTCTGCTTTCCAGGGTAATTTGAATGGAGCCTTTACGACAACCAGGCACGATGTACAGTGCGTGCGATCACGTGATACGGGAACGCAAACTTTCTACTCACTTGAACATCACAGTTTGCGCTGGCAAAGCACCAAGAAAAGAAAAAATACACAGTGAAAGAGGTTTTAGACATGATCTTTCATGAAAATCAAGAAGATGTAAATGACAGCGATTCAGATCTTGACTGCTGGTAGTCTACACGGATGAGGAGTAGCCTACAAGGAACACCTTGATCCAAAAATAGTTTACAATGTGAAAGTTCAAGGTCAGTACAGTTTTTAGTGTTTTCTGTGAGGAATAAAAATGTTATTTTTGAAGAAGTAAACGACTACTGTTATCCATATATCAACAGATCAACAGGTCGTCTATTTTCCAATGATACATAACACTTATTTACTCTCAGAGGTCATATTGACCAAAATATAAAGACAGCACCAAAATGTAGGCTATATATTGTCACACAGTCTACTGAAAAAATGCTCAGGACAATATCCAATAAATGGCTGTAACTCAATGAGGAAAAGTTACATTTGCACCAAACTTCACATGGAGTTCCAAAACACCTTACACACATTTCACATTAAAAAAATAAAAATTCCCAGGTTGACTATGGAGTTATTCAACAAAACACAAGTTTTTTTCACTGGGCATTTTTTTTAATGTCAAATATGGTATACTCACACTAAGGTAATGCATGATGGTAACTTTACACTGCACCAGAAAGAAAGAGTAGGTTCCCCTGAATCATATGACGTATAACACCTGATACTGACTGAAAGAATGAGCTCAGAATTGGGGAAAAATATAAAACTATGTCCAGACGTTTCTTTGTCTGTGTAGGTTTAAGAGGGTTAAATCCTGTATTTCCTCTTTCTGTCAGACCCGGTGTTGAACTACTTGATGAAAGGTCTCAGAGAGAAACCTCTAGCGTCGGCAGCAGCGAAGGCAATCCACAACATCTGTTCAGTGTGCAGAGATCACATGGCTCAACACTTCCAGGGTCTGCTGGACATCGCTCGCTCCCTCGACTCCTTCGCCCTGTCAACTGAGGCCGCTGTAGGACTGCTCAAAGGTACGTTAGGACACCTGTAGCCAGCTGTGATAGAACTGCAGCGGGTTCCATAAGTACTTTGAGGTTTTGGGGGGCTTTAAACCAGGTGAGTCATGACTCTGAGACAAGCGTGGAGCTCAAATAAAAGATTACTTTATTTTTGTTGTGGGGAGGGGTTGGTGATGAGGGGTTGAAGAAATCAGGGATTATTCTCATTGGGTACTCCATGGCTATTTTGCTCCCTGCAGGCAGTAGAGAGGAGGTTGATAGACAGCTATGAATCAGCAGAGACTCCTAGTATGAGGGTTTCATTCAGCTTATTGATGTTAGCAGTTCTGTCCCAGTCGGTCTCCTCAGCACAGCAACAGTATCCCTCTCTCTTCAGCCTTCTGACTCTTCAGCCTTCTCTCTCTTCTCTGACTCACTACTGACTGTTCTTCCAGGAACACTTTGACCACCTGGTTGGCTAACTAGTAACCTTCCTCAGCTCCATTCATGACCTCAGGAGCTGACGGTGGTAATACTGGTGCCTGACCACTAATCCCGGCTGGTGCCAATGGGTGGATGGGAGCTGTTCCCATCACAAACATGTTTAAAGCTGCAGACTTACATGTAAACAGAACAGTGGTCAATAAGGTGCGCTCTTACCTGTACAGAAACTACAAATCTACATTGATTAGTTTATTTTTATGTACCTGTACAGGTACAGCTCTGGTCCTGGCTCGTCTTCCTCTGGAGAAGATTGCAGAGTGTCTGAGTGATCTCTGTGCTGTTCAGGTCATGGCTTTAAAAAAGGTCAGTCTATATTTGTGGAAACTTTGAATGTCTGACTGTACTTGTGTCCGTACGACAGAATGAGCAGAAACTCTGAATGAAAACACAAATATTCAAACTAAAACCAGAATTTTTGTTTTGTCTTTCAGCTTCTGGCTGAAGAATCTACAAATGGTAAATCAGCTGATCCCACCGTCTGGCTGGACAGACTGGCTGTTATCTTCAGGTGAGTTTACCTGTTGATTTACCTGTAGTCAAATATTATTCAAACTTGATTTAAATAACAAAGCAGACAGTAAACATGTTCATACAGTTTGTTTGTTTTTACTTCAGGCACACAAACCCCATTGTAGAGAATGGACAGACTCACCCCTGTCAGAAAGTCATCCAGGAGGTAAAACACCTGATCTCGCCTCATCTCACCTGAGTTTTACCTGGAAGAGTCATTTGAATATTTACACAGAAAAAGTATTTTATTAATAAATAGCCTTAATCATGAGACCTACCTGTTGATCAGATCAGTTGTTAATCAGTCCGTACTCACTCAGTTGTTAATAAGTTTTACCTGTGTCATATGACTTATCTAGTAGATCTTGTAAAATGTGTTATTACCATGTCTTACCTGTATGAAGTATTTTATATATCTTACCTGTGTCATGTGATTCACTTATAGATCTGATATGCATTTTATATATTTTACTTGCATCATGTGACTCACCTGTAGATCTGGCCGGTGCTGTCGGAGACTCTGAACACTCATCAGGCTGATAACAGAATTGTGGAGCGATGCTGTCGTTGTCTCAGGTTTGCTGTACGATGTGTCGGGAAAGGCTCCGCCTCCCTCCTGCAGCCGCTCGTCACTCAGGTGAGACACACCTGGACTGACACACCTGCAGTGTCATGCTGTGTTCCCAACAAAAGTGAAGCGAATTTTCAACTCGCGTTACTTGCACGAGTTTGACCGCGGGATCATTTGTGAACAAATAAACACTCGAATATTCGCCCTTCTGGGTTCATAACATCATCTGGAGGCACACACAGATCGGTGAATTTCACCGCCTTCTCCAGGAACTGGATGACTGCTGCTTCCAGCTCTACTTGAGGCTGACCAGTGCCCAGTGATCGGTGCCAGGATTTACTACTACAGTGGTATGAACCAAAAATCCAAAAATCAACAGATTTTGCTGTGATTTAATTGCAGTAAACGGTTCAAAAGGCTGCCAAAATAACTACATCATGATGTTGATTCGTAAAAGTCTGAATTCATGCTATGTGACATCTGTCCGCAAGACGACAAGCAAATCATTTTTAAAATGCTTGTTTTCTGAATGGAGTTCAGATCGATCAGGGCTAGTGACTTCGTTCATAGTAAAGTACAAGTAGCTGCAATCAAGTAACAGGCACGTATTTTCAGAACTTAAGGTGAGGGTTACTTTTCTCCAAGCAATCTTTTTCTGTCCGGTCTCTGTACAAAATGAAGTAGCATCATAGAACTCTGGATGCCCACAGGCAGCTTTTTTCTCCTCCATTTCTGATTCAACATCAGGAGGAGACTCAAATGCTTTATAGGCTTTCGCGACACAGCGTCACGCGAATTTATCACGGGGATTGAAAAATTCCAACTCGCGCGAATATGCGAATTTCTCGTGATTATACCTGGATGGACACCCCTGGACTGTGTCATACCGTAACATATTCAAAGTCTTTTATCTGCCTGTTCATTTGTTAGGTTTGACACACCTGTTCATTGATTTTCTGATTTGATGTTTGTTGTCATCAGATGGTGAGTGTGTACCAGGTGTATCCACACTCCTGCTTCCTGTACCTGGGAAGCATCCTGGTGGATGAATACGGCATGGAGGAGGGCTGCAGGCAGGGACTGCTTGACATGTTACAGGTAAGCATACACCTGTCCACCAGGTAAATTCACTCGATCAGGTAAACACACCTGTGGACCAGGTACACACTTCAACACACCTGTGCACCAGGTGTCAAAACAATTGATAAAATAATCTAATGATGATGATGATGACCTCCTCCACCTTCCCTCAGGCTCTGTGTATGCCGACCTTCCAGCTGTTGGAGCAGCCGAATGGTCTGAGGAATCATCCTGATACCGTGGACGACCTGTTCAGACTGGCCACCAGGTGAGTGCAGATTCACCTTAACAGAAAAGGTTTTTCTACTGAGGTTTCATTCAGGACTGTCCTCTGATGGCTGATAGACCTGATGTCTACCTGATGTCTACCCATCTCTCTGTCTGTTCAGGTTTGTCCAGAGGAGTCCAGTCACTTTACTCAGCAGCAGCATCATTGTTCACATCATACAGTGCGCCATCGCTGCCACCTCATTGGACCACCGAGACGCCAACTGCAGCGTCATGAAGTTTGTCCGAGACCTCATCCACACCGGAGTTGCCAACGATGTGAGTCATCAGAAATAAAAAGACTCGGATTAAAGGCTAAAGTTTACTGAGAACTGAATAAAAACATATAGAATGTTTCAAAACATGTGACACTGTAGAGAACATGAACCAATATCCAGTAAAAAAGTCTCTGCAGCACAGACATGATTACAGTGTCTGTCCTCTCTCTACAGCAGGGACATGATAACAGTGTCTGTCCTCTCTCTACAGCAGGGACATGATTACAGTGTCTGTCCTCTCTCTGCAGCGCGGACATGATTACAGTGTCTGTCCTCTCTACAGCAGGGACATGATTACAGTGTCTGTCCTCTCTCTAGAGCGCGGAAATGATGACAGTGTCTGTCCCCTCTTCTCTCTCTCTCTGCAGCACGAGGAGGACTTTGAGGTGAGGAAGCAGCTGATTGGTCAGGCCATGGAACAGCACGGTCAGCAGCTTGTCACTCAGCTGATGCACTCATGTTGTTTCTGTCTGCCGCCATATACGCTGCCCGACGTCGCCGAGGTGCTGTGGGAGGTTATGGTGTTCGACAGACCTGTGAGTATTAACAGTACCACCAGATCAGGCGTGTCACCTGTCGTTCCTTAGGTACGTACTGATGTTTAAACTGTCTTTTGTTTCAGACGTTCTGTCGCTGGTTAGAAAATGCTCTGAAAGGTTTACCGAAAGAGACGTCAGGAGGAGCCGTGACTGTCACTCACAAACAACTGACTGACTTCCACAAACAGGTCACCAGGTGAGACACCTGCAACAACAGGAACAGCAGCAATATGAGCAACATGAACACGTACAACACCTGCAACACAAGCAACCAGCAGCAACTGACTTGTTACACTGACCATTTGATTGTTTGACTCTTTGGTGTTTGACCAAACTCTCCAACATCAGTCATATCAAGGCTTATTATTATTGTTTTTCTCCTCTGTCATGGATCTGAAAAGATAAACTAATATGTTAAATATATATAATAGACCAGAAAACGGATTCTTGGAGAACACACTTTAAATTGTAACCTGCTCTCTGCAGGCAATCCAAAAGTTATGTTCAGGTTTTTTATTAGACAGGTGCTAAAGGCTCTGTGAAACATGAATCATGTTGACTTCGTATCAATGAAAAAACAGTTAACAACCTTTGAGAAACTCTGTGTGTCGACGATGTTTGGAAAGCTGACGTTACCTTTGGTCAGATATTAAAGAGTACTCTGATTGGCTGACAACATGTCACATGATATGTGATGAGGTCACTCAGGTTAACTGTGGTGGGTCATCAGTGTGGGTTGATATAAAATAATAATCCATGAACAGACCAAACCTCCATGTCAATGTTATTAAGGTCTCGTCTTTCACCAGATTACATTTAAAAAGTCTGAAATTATCATGTGAAGTATTTACACCGATCAGCCAACATTATGACCACTGACAAGTGAAGTGAAGAACATTGATTATCTCGTTACAGTGGCACCTGTCAGTGGGTGGAATATATTAGGCAGTAAGTGAACATTTTGTTCTCGAAGTTGATGTGTTGGAAGCAGGAAGCGTAAGGATGTGAGCGACTTTGAAAAGGACCAAACTGTGATGGCGAGACGACTGGGTCAGAGCATCTCCAAAACTGCAGGTCGTGTGGGGTGTTCCCGGTCTGCAGTGGTCAGTACCTACCAAAAGTGGTTCAAGGAAGGAAAACTGGTGAACCGGCGACAGGGTCATTGATGCGCGTGGGGAGCAAAGGCTGGCCCGTGTGGTCCGATCCAACAGAAGAGCTACTGTAGCTCAAATTGCTGAAAAAGTTAATGCTGGTTCTGATGGAAAGGTGTCAGAACACACACAGTACATCACAGTTTGTTGCGTATGGGGCTGCGTAGCCGCAGACCGGTCAGGGTGCCCATGCTGACCCCTATCCACTGCTGAAAGCGCCTACAATGGGCACGTGAGCATCAGAACTGGGCCACGGAGCAATGGAAGAAGGTGGCCTATTTTGATGAATCACGTTTTCTTTTACATCATGTGGATGGCCGGGTGCGTGTGTGTTGCTTACCTGGGGAAGACATGGCACCAGGATGCACTATGGGAAGAAGGCAAGCCGGCGGAGGCAGTGTGATGCTTTGGGCAATGTTCTGCTGGGAAACCTTGGGTCCTGCCATTCATGTGGATGTTACTTTGACACGTACCACCTACCTAAACATTGGTGCAGACCAAGTACACCCCTTCATGGAAACGGTATTCCCTAATGGCAGTGGCCTCTTTCAGCAGGATAATGCGCCCTGCCACACTGCAAAAATGGTTCAGGATTGTTTTGAGGAACACGACGAGTTCAAGGTGTTGATTTGGCCTCCAAATTCCCCAGATCTCAATCCCATTGAGCATCTGTGGGATGTGCTGGACAAACAAGTCCGATCCATGGAGGCCCCACCTCGCAACTTACAGGACTTAAAGGATCTGCTGCTAACGTCTTGGTGCCAGATACCACTGCACACCTTCAGGGGTCTAGTGGAGTCCATGCCTCGATGGGTCAGGGCTGTTTTGGCAGCAATAGGGGGACCTACACAATATTAGGCAGGTGGTCATAATGTTATGGCTGATCGGTGTACATCATGAGAGGTTTACTGCTTTCTACTACTAATGGAGATTCAACTGAAAATTAAAACTTTGCAGTTCTGAATTGTGTCAAAGAATGAAATCTGCATTTTGGCAACAGCAACTTTTAATGATAGCGCAGAATTTTTACCCCCAATTTAATCACCAAATGAACCACGAGTGTCAGAAGTTTCTGCTTTGTACAGGCTTTAAAAAGGAAACGTGAACTCAGGAGAAAACCTCCAGTAATGACTCATCAGCCAGCCCTGGCTCATCTGAAATACTTGGATCAGTGAGGCATTCAGGGACATGGGGTGTTCAGGGACACATTGAACAGTATGGGACGTGTTGATTGGTCATAACAGCAGCCTGAGGCGTGTGACATGTTTTTGTTGAGACTCGTCAATATAAATGTGGAATGCAGAAAAACTGGAGTCCTGACAGCGAGTTCAGACTCGTCCTGGAATCAGATGAATCAGACGCCACCTGAGCTCTGAGGACTCACCTGAGTTTACCAGAACACACTAAACTACAGCATGTTTTACTTTGAATCTGACAGCTTTATAGTAAAAACATCTGTTGCTGATACAACAGTCCTGATTCTGACATTGAACAAAGAGCATCACCTGCAGGTAGAAAAACAAAATCACGTGAAGGACAAACATGACAGAAATTAACAGTACCACAGAGACGACTGTCTGTAACCATAGCAACATCTTTCACACCAAAGAATAAACAGAGAAGTCTACTAAACATGTCAAATTGTATTAATTCTTGTGTTTTTTCTCTTCAGTGCTGAGGAGTGTAAACAGGTGTGTTGGGCCATCAGAGAGTTCACCAGACTGTTCCGATAGCTGCAACCTTCACGCGACACCAGGTAACTATTCACACAACTTTCTCCGTTCCTGAACCAAACAAAGATGACACTGATATTAAAACGTTGTTTCATGCCATCACCGAAACATTGTCTCTAATAAACTCAGTCTGTGGGAATTTTCTTTCACCTTATTTCATTTTGTCATGCACCTGTATGCCAGGTGTGATAGATAACACTTAACTTGGAAATGATAAAATCTCAGAATCCTCTGTTTGGTCATTATATTCTTAATTCATTGATGAAGAGTCTAAAATGTAAAAACGATAACAGAACCATGAAATTAAACTGTCAATGTCAACACTAAGTTGTTGTTCTTTTTCTTCTTCAGGTTAAATCTTTTGTTGTCCAACATTCAGAGGTGACGGCAAAAAGCTGCGACTGCAGACGAGGATCCAAAGGGACGAGATGAAGATGAAGATGGAGGAATGTGAAACAGGACGAATCATTCTGAAGGACTGACAGAGTGAAGACTGATTGGACAGACTGAGTCCTCCAACCCGACCCCTGACCTCACCTGACCTCACCTGCAGCAGGTGTCAGGTGGGCGGGGTCGGGTCCAGCAGGTGGGCGGGGTCAGGACTAGGAGGAGTTCACTAAGTGAACTGATGCGGATCAGTCCTGTTGGATCTTCATCAGTAATCAATCGTAGGACGTGCCTGGTCAACAGTTTTTAAGAGAAGATTTATTTTTGGGACTTTGGTCGTGATGTTTTTTGTCCGTGCCATACAAAGAGCCAAAAGATTTCCCATGATGCTCTTGGCTGAGCGGCTGCCTGTGGAGGCTTAATGGTGGAGGATTTGGCGTCACCTTTGACCTTTTTAACTTTGGTTGAATTTTAGTTGTTTTTCCACAAAGTGAGACAGAGTGAACTCTGGGTAATGAGACGGAGAGACTGACACCATGACATCATTGGTGATGTAGCCTTGTTGTAAACAATAAAAAAAAAAACAACTGAAACAACAAATATGTTTGGTTTAGTATTTAAAACATTCTGTTTGAGTCTGAGCCACAATTTCTGGATGTGTCTCATTGTACACTTGAAGCTTCTGTATGCTGCTGTTTATCGGGAGGTGTGAACATTAACCAGACAAACATTTATCGGGAGGTGTGAAGGTTAACGACACAAACATTTATGGGGAGGGAGATGTGAAGGTTAACCAGACAAACATTTGTCAAACCAGTGAGTCAACATCACAAGTCTTCTCTCTTCTAAAACTGAAACAACTTGGTTGTAAACATTTCAGATAAAGCAGAAATCTCACCTTTATTTCAGTGCCCAGGTAAGTTTTTGAGTGTGGAACAGGCTCATTGCTGCCCCCTGTGGTTGATGAAGAAAATCCAAGAAGATTTGCTTTAATGTTTCACAGTGTAGGGAATTATGAATGGGCTTCATGCTGCATCCATAAAAAACATTCCACATACATAAAAGACAAGGGTAAGTCAGCTACAGGGAACAAGAAACATACTGTATTTAAGAACATGAACATATAGTAAAAAACACTGATGTTAAATAGCTAGAATACAAATAAACCTGGTTGATTTATATATCCGTCATCTTTGTTTGAGCTGCCATTTAAAATTTGTGTTAAAGTAGGGATAAAACAGTTCTTAAATCTATTCAGTCGACAATTTGGTGATGTAGAGTATGAAGGAGTATGAACACCTGCAGGAAACCAGCTGTGGTTCATTCAGATCTGAGCTTTAGGTATTTTATCTTCACTCAGTAATCTGACACAGGTGATGTCACTGCTGCCTTCTGGGTAATGTGACATCATCATTACAGCTCGGTCCTTTGTGTTTACACTCACCTGGCAGAGACCCTGTCTGCTGGGAGTTTTGGTCAGACTGGTTTGTTTGTCACTTGATACTTGGACCTGAACCAGCTGAGAGTCCAGACTACTCTCTGAAATCCTGAACCAAAGCAGAAACACTGATTTCATCCTGTTCTGATCCGTCATGGACAGAAATTTTATGAAAAGACACAAAAAACTTTATTATCAGTGATCCAAACAGACAGAATGAGATTAACTGATGAATGTTTCCAGAAAAATAATAAAACCAAACTTAGAAGATGAATATCTTTTAGTTGGTTGAACATCATACCAACATAAAGTTTGTCTTGAGGGTGGCGCTAGAGGAAACATCATTAAAGAACATGGAGTCATTCAAAACTACAGAGTTCATCCTCTGGAAAAAAGGTAAATATGGAAATGCGGGGATCAGAACATTTTGTGTTAGTCTGTCGTTTAGATTTTAATATTTCTTGCAGAGCTGCAACTATTGATTATTTTCATTTTCAATTAATTTATGGCTTATTTTCTCAATCATTTCATTTATAAAATGTTAGTAAATAGTGAAAAATGTCCATCTCAGTTTCTCACAGTCCAACGTGACGTCTTCAAATGTCTTGTTTTGTCCGAACCAACTGTCGTTAGACGATCAACTAACTGATTAATTTACTAATCATCATAGATCTGCTTTCTTGTGCGCAAGAGGAGACTTTGTCTTGATGGTGGTGCTGGAGGGTTAGGGGGTGTCAGGAGGTCACTAGAATCTTCAGTTTTCACCTTTTGGATCCTAAATATCCCAAGTAAATATCACTTAAATGTCATTAGTTATCATCAGCAGTAGAACAAAAATAATTTGAAAGTGGACCTTTAAGTTGTCGTAGTATCGGGACTATTGTGGACAAGATCTGTATTTCCCGGTAAACAAAGATGTAAAAACAACAGCTGATATATGAAAGAATACTGCAGCGGTGTTTATTGAAATCCTGAATACACTCACTGAGAGGAAATTTACTGAAATTATCTAAAACTGTTTAAAAACACAGTGATGTGTTTGTGGTCACTGAACATGTCAGAGGTTAAAGGACAGATTTGGGTTTTTCAAGTCTGTTTTAATCTAAGAAGCTAATTTAAGGCTTCAGAGCGTTAGACGAATTATGTGGAGATCTTCCAAAGTTACAGACTGTTTAGTATAAAATTCCCTCTTTGTGTTTCCTTGTTGAGCTGCAGTGGAGGGATCCGTGCAGGTAGTCACATGAAGATGTGCTGTTGGGACAAAACATCCAGAATAAACCTGCAGACCACTGTCAGACCGAAGATACCCATATGTTTAGTGTAACTCTAACTGTAAGCTTCATATCAACTTCAGCTGAACTTAGAAGGACTGTGGTTTTAGACCATCTTTTACAGTGTGGTCGAGTTATGAAGCGACCACTTCAGTCAGTAGGAACGATCACTCTTTACATGGACATGAGAGATGTTTTAGGATAGACTTGAAAAATGTGAACCTGTCCTTTAACTCAGTACAATACTGATTATCACATTTAGCTCCAGTTCACACTGAAGAACATAATCAGAAAGTTTCACTTCCTTTAAAACTGAGCTGAGATCAGCTGATGAGTTGACAAACTTGTGGGGAGAAAAAATGGTTTTCATGTTTGTTTCTCTGCAGATGAGATTTTGTTTTCTAACAAGTTCAGTTTAACAAGTGCAGGATGGATTAAAACAACCATTTGAATCTTTACATACTAATAAATCGTGTATAGTATATATTGAAATAATCTGACGCCCATCGTTACATTCAGCTGTTCAGTTTGTTCTGATTATTTTTGATCAATATTATTAATCTGTTAATTAGCTGTTTAAAAACTTTATAGACAAACCAATTTTGTAGAAACAATCTGAGCAGCGTTGACCTGAACTCAGCAGGCCTGCACAGTGTAAAGGGTTCGTTGAAGGACCGGTTCAGTGTTTAATACAAACACCTGGAGTGTACAGGAACTCAGAATAGGATGTGGATCTGCTGTCTCAGGTCCTCCTGAACCTCCTCGAGTCCTGGAGCTGCTGATGATGATGATGATGAGGCAGGACAGCCATCAACCATCCCAGTGTCAGAGTCCTGGTGTTCAGGGGATGTTGGGGGTCCAGGGCCCCTGGATGTGTTGGCTCTGCAGGAGCCTCTGCAGCTCCTTGAACTGCTCCACTGTCTGGTCCTTTACGTCAGGGTTTGAGATCTGCAGCCGGATGCTGTCTGTGGACCAGCTGAGTTCTCCAGAGAACATCTCTGTCAAGATCCGAGCCACCACAGGAACCACCTAAGGACAACGAGAACCAGGTTAAAACTGGACAACAAGAACCACTTTACTGCCGGACAATGAGAACCACAGAGAAAAGCACGTTACCCACTATTTACGTCTTAAAACCTCTAAACATTTTTTCACAACTTATGTTGCAATCCCAAATTTTCACAGGAAGTTGTTGGACAGTCAGGGTGGCAGGGTGAGTTGTCATGATAACCAGACATGTTTTAAGACAAAAATATTCTGCTTGGCATAATAATTTGTGTCTGTACAGTTTTTCCACAAAAAACTTCAATTACCCAGTTAAAACTTGAAATGACACGTACTTCTTCGTCATGTAATCCAGAATCTGTAAATATTGTTCCTTTCTAAAGTTTAACAGCTGGATACAAGATCTCTTCTTCACTGTAAAGTCTCTGTGTTTGTGACCTGGAGGCTTCAAGTTTCCATATGACACCGTGTCAGTTTCATACTGGCTCCAAACTAGCTGTGATGCCATAAATCCTGCAGGTATGTCCAGGTGTTAACCTGAGATTTAAGGTGAGCAAAGAGAAACTTTCCTCCTTCAGCAGATGAATGTGAAAACAATCTCATTCTGGACAGTGAAGCTCAAAGAAACCAAACACATTTTTGAGTGGATGTGGACTTTAAATTATGATGGCAGATTAGTTTGAGTGCCCCCCCGCTGGACGAGTGTTGACATCACATGAACAAACCTGGACGATGATGAGTTTTTTCTCTTTGGGTTTCTTGTCAGGCCAGTCCTCCCCGAAACAGAAGTAGATCTCAAAGGGTGGAGGGTTCTGAGCTTCACCCCTCTGGAACAAGATCAGTCCTGTGGACAGAAGAACATTTGTTTTAACATGTAGCTTAAATATGTTGAAACTACACAGTTAGAGTTTTCTAACTGCACAGAGATTCGTCACCTTGCAGGAAGTCATTGAGGCTGAATACTTTGATCTTCTTCTCCCTCTCCATGGGGTTTGGTGGACCCTGTTCAGGCATGCCCGGTCCGGACCAGAACACCTTACACTGACAGAGTCGGACGGCGTAGATATCCTGCTCCCAGATCTCCAGGATCAGACCACGGTCCATCACGTCCAGCAGAGCCTCGGTGTAGAACCGCTGCTTCTGGTTCTGGATCTCAGACGTTCCCGGGAACAAGACCTGCTGCAGGGTGATGGGTCCAAACAGGTCCACCTGCTCTGGGGTTGGCTCCAGGTGTCCGTAGTACAACCGGCAGCCCTGAGGGTTACTGACAGTCAGAGAGCCCATCGTCCGGCCCCGGTACTGGAACTTCAGGTCCAGATCTGTTACTACGCCAACACACAGAAGGGACAGTTATTATATCTGTTACTACGGCAAAAGGACCAGGACCATTGAAATAATAATAAAAAAAAATGATGCCACAGTTTAAATCGGTAAAAGTAAATCTAATTTAATGTAATTTTGTTAATGATACACTCTTACTGGTAACGCTCAGTGTTGCTGAATAAACAGTTAGGGTTAGGGGGTTATTTGAATCATGTTTAACCACAGAACCTGTTTCACCGTCCACCACACCTTCACTGTGAGCCAACAGGTGGGTGTGACGTCCAGGGGAAGCAACAGAATAGACTAAAGGACAAAAAAACCACTTCATCCTCATGTTAATCCTCATGTCAACCTGCTGCTGCTGGTATCATACAGAGTAGAGCTGTAGAAGAGTTTAACATGTTAAAATAAGTATTCATGAGTCAGATTGAATCAACATTAGCCCTGTTTTCTACCTGCAGAATGTAGTAAATGAGAAATTGTATTCACACCTGTCCAACTGAGAACAGGAGCCGTCTGGGATTCAGTGTCTTGTTCAAGGGCGCTTGGGAGAGGAGTTGGAATTAAACCGCCAACCTTACAATTAACAGACAATAAACTGGACCACTTGAGACACATCCTGCTTCTTCATGACATAGTCCAGTTACCTGAACCTTGAGCCAGGTGTGTAACCAGTGAGGATAGGCTAGTTCTTCTGGTGGCGCAAGGTTAACAGTTTCCCCCTGCTTCCAGTCTTTGTGCTAAACTAGGCTAAAAATGTCTGACATGTTGTCAAGTAACCTGAACCAAACATCACATGGTGATCAGAAGGTGCAAACATGCAGGAAAAAAGCAATAAATAGCATAATAGCAATTAATTTCAACAAGTGAATACTCTTGTGTACTGCATTAGAGACGAAGCTAACAATGTTTTTTCAAGTATACACAAGGAATGGATTACTGAGTATCCCAGATACCCTCTGAGACATGGTCATAAACCTTCTTCAAATCCACAAAACACATAGACTGGATGAACAAACTCCCATGACCCTCCAGGATCCCTGCCAAGGTGAAGAGACAGTCCACTGGTCCAGGACCAGGACAGTCAATATTATTTTAAAATAGAATTGAAAAAATGTGGACCTATCCTACAAGTCTCTGGATCAGGTCTAATTGTTCTCTGGTCTACTTCAGATCAGGTCTCATCTGGTTAAAATTGCTTTCTGCATGTTGGGTTTGGGCAGGTTTTCTACAGATCTGTTTGGATCTTGTGGACCCGTGAAGATTCTGAACATCCCTGCTGTAAATCATCTGTAACACCAGAACAACTTAAAACCTACAGTTTCATCTCAGAGGTCAGCGGTCAGAGGTCATACTCACATGGGACGCTGCTCAGCAGGTCGTATTTGAAGGGTTGGTGGTTCTGAGGGTCCCCCTGGTTCTGTACACTCCCTATGCTGCTGGCCTCCATTGGTGCCTGCCCGGGGGGAGCAGAGGCAGCCGGGGGGGGCAGAGGATTAAGGTCCTGGAGTCCATTAGAGAGTCCTGCAGGATGGATGAAGCTCCCCTGATCCACCATCTGACCCCGAGCCTGGAGGTCAGAGGTCATGGGGAGGTCAGAGGTCATGTGGACAACTCTATCTGGGAGAAGAGGTATCGGGATCACATGTGGAGGTCCAAACGTCCCGTTGGTGGACAAACTGAACTGATTCACCTCTGAATGAGCTGGGAAGGAACTGAAGGAGGGGGGGTCACTGATCCTGGGGTCTGATGAGACATTACATCATCGTGTTACATCATCAGAGACACTATCAGCCCTGTTTCTACTGCAGGAACTTAACAAATATGTCTCCACTGTTTGCTTATACTGTCAAGTTCTGTATGTGTATGTAACGGATAAAGAGACTGTTGCATTCATAAAGAAGAGGAGTCAGGAAGTTCTTTACTACTTTTCTCAGTAACGTTCAGGGTAGCGTAGCTAATTTATTTAGACAAAAGAAAACAAGTTCAGTTTTTTCAACAACAAAATCTTTAACAACGGTTTTCAACCCATTCCTTTCAAAATGTTTATGATCAGGGAGCTTTGCTGCTCATGATCACATAAATATTTGATATTTGAAGAACATATAGTGTGCAGGAGTGACGATTGCATGAGGTGACAGTAGCGAGACCAGACTACATCACTATATTTCATTTTTGTCTGTTGACTCCCCTCAGCTGGTCTGGAGTCCATTGACTCCCCTCAGCTGGTCTGGAGTCTCCCTCACTTTGATCCGCTCTGTTAAACTGCTAGTGCAGGAATTAATTTAATGATGCTGATGTTTAAAAGTCGTTACGTGTAAATGTGAAAGAAAATCAATATCAGCTCCACTTCTTGTTGTCTCTCCTACAACTGAACTCTCTGACTAAACAAAACATGAAAATGACGTTTGTCGCGTTGTCTCCTTTTCAGTGATGTTGATCTGAAATGTTCTTGTTTGTAAAACATGGTGGAAACACAAGAACTTAGAACCAAAGCCTTACAGGTTCTTAATAGTTCCAGGTCAATACGATCCTGCAGTAGAAAGGCCTTTATTATTCCATGGAGAAAATGAACTAAACCTTTTACTTACTGATTGTGAGGTCCATCAGATTTGGCATCTGAGAAAAAAACAGATTATTGTTGTCGGGTCAGTCAGGTAATAAAAGTGTGAACAGTGTGTTTGTATTTTTACACATTTTCCTCCTCACCTCCTCCTCATCATCATCGACACCATCTGAAACAGAAAACAATAACAGTCAGACATCAGGAAGAATTCCACACAGCAGTTTCCAAAAGATTTCTATCAATGGATTCGAATCTGAAATCACACTTTTAAAGTATTTCCACACCAAATCTGAATTTACTTTCAAGATATTTACTCCACACCAGACGGGTAGTTAAATCCTTGCATTTCTGTCACTTCATGCGATGGAAAAATCTTTTAAAGTTTTGTTTCTTGTAAAGTGTCTCTGTCAGAAATGATAGTTTGACCATTTGTTTAATGAGATCGACGTTGAGACAACAGCAGGAGTTTATCATTTCTCCACCTAACTTGTCCATATCTTTTATTATATAATCATATATTATATTATATATTATTATATCTTATCACATCATTATTATATCTTATATTAGACAGGGGGTGGAAAACACCTATATGATTATATTCTATAGGAACCCTAACCCTTTATTATTAGTATTGCTATTATAATGTTGCTCTTAGTGTTGTTTCTGTTGGTGTTAACATCAATGCCATTACCACAGCTATTGCTTTACATCCCTATGTGGAACTGTTTTGTGCTGCTGTATGTTCTCTTTCCTCCTGCTCTCTCTCTCCCGCTCCCCCCCCCTCCCCCTTCAACCCAACCGGTCGAGGCAGATGACCGCCCACCTAGAGCCTGGTTCTGCTCGAGGTTTCTACCTGTTAAAAGGGAGTTTTCCTTGCCACTGTCGCATAGTGCTTGCTCATGGTGGGAACTGTTGGGTCTCTGTAAATATAAAGAGTCGGTCTAGACTTGCTCTATTCGAAAAAGTGCCCTGAGATAACTTTGTTATGATATGGCGCTATATAAATAAAACTGAATTGAATTGAATTGAACATTTTCAGTATTTGGAAATAAAGCAGCTAGCTGGAAACCAGTCAAATTACATATTAGAGGTGAATTTGAATGCAACACTCAACCTGGCATTTCCTAAGCGTTCTATTTTTTATCACATGCCACCTTTGATAGACATCTGTCAGCTCTGGCTAACAGCTAACATGACACATTTTCCAGTGAGAAACAGCAGCTAGTAGCAATGCTAATGCTAACAACAGCTACACCAAGTTATCTCTAACATTAGCATGCAAAAAAATCCTGTTGTTTCCTCAGAATATATCAGACATATGCCCCATGTGTTAGTGTAAAATATCAGCGTAAACTGTCAATACATACATATTTAAATCAGAAATATTGATCAGTCTAATGATCATGAACAGAGACTCTGAACACCTGTATGATGTTTTCTCTATGAAAAACGTGTAACAACGTGATGGATCAGTCTGCAGCTCTATTAGCTGTCACTGGATCAATAAACACACGTCAAACTGATCAACAAAGGCCAACTCTCTGACCAACTTGTTTCTGGTTTAGGTCTTCATCAGGATCATCAGGTTCTTTGTTAAGTGTTTTATGATCGATATGATGAAGAGCACAAGCTGAAATTAGTTGGTCTGACAATATACTACAAAGTAAACTCCCCTCAAGTCAGTAAAACTTCCAAATACTCAGACAGGCTACACAGGTCATGAACTCAGAGTGTTATCTACAGTCCTGTATACGTGTAAAAGGATTAAAGGTGAGCGTCCTCACCTGTGTTCCCAGGCTGCTCACAGACCTCGTAGATCTTGTACGGTTGGACCGGAGTTTCTTTAGTGCCATCATATTTCAGCTGAAACTCTCTGCTTTTGTTCAGAGCACAGCGAAGGTTTGCTTTCCACTTTGCAGGGTCGGGTTCATCCACACCTTCCTGGTATTTACCTGTCTCCAAAGCCCACGCCTGGAAGACACAGAGCAGGTTTTACATACACAGTCCCTAATTTTTAACTTCAAGACTACAGTCCACACCAGGAAGACACAGAGCAGAGACTCTGAATTACAAGTCGGAGGCTGACATGAACGTAATTACAGTTTAAATGATATAACATAACATAAGACTCTGACTCTCTCAGAGAGGAAGAGAAGAAGAAGAGTTCACTACATGTTGAAGTGCTGCTTTCAGTATCAAACTGATGTGATCACATGACAGAAAGAGTCGTTTTGTTTCAAACTGAATGGAAATATGTGACAACTCTCCTGATAGTTTCATCTGTTAAGATTTCATTCACACACAGTCTGTTTTCATTCCTTCTCGGTTCCTTTTTAATATCTAAAGAAATCCAAACTGGATTTACCTTTTCATACATTTCTATACTAAAAATGGAGTTTGGGATTTAATGTGTCAAACTACTGAAGTCAGTCTGAACAGAGTGTTCAGAAATAAAAGCAGAAGCAGTGCCCAGTGAAGGAGGAAGTGACATCATCAGCAGTGCAGTTCAGTGAGGAGCCAATCAGCATGTTTCTCAGACCGAAGTCAGTTTTACAGAAACAGTGAAATGAAACTGCGACACTTCAACACAGGAAGTGGAGGAAGTCACACAGCTCCTTCTTCTTCATGACTTTTTATTGGAGTTCATTCAGTTGAAGTGTTTGAAGTGTTTTTATTGTTGTGGACTGTGAATCTGAGTGCAGCACAGTAAAACACGTCCATACAACAGGTAGTGTGGAGTTCAAGTCCTCCAGGGTTCAAAAACCAAACGTTCCATTTAAACCAACAACCTGCTTACATTCATCTGATGGTCATTCAACATGTCGGCTTCAAGTCTGAAGAAACAGCTGAGTCACTTTATATAAAAGTCACGATCTGAAATAGTTCTGTTTCACTTTCAACAGGACATCAACAGACAGACTTCAACATGCAGAGATTAATGAGACATCACTGGAACTGGTTTTATCTCAACCATAATAATAATAATAATAATAATAATTATTATTATTATTATTATTATTATTATTATTATTATCATTGTCTCTGGAGTTGAATTAACTATGAAACATATTTCCTGTGAGAGAGACAGATTCACGTTGGTGTTGATTCTTCACTACAGTGACAGTAATAATGGAGTTTAATGTTCATTCCAACTGCAGTAAATAATATATTAAATGATATTTATTATTATACAATAATGTTTTCTGTATCCTAGAGTGGAACAGACTGGGTCCAACTCGGTCCCATCAGTTGTCACAAATCAGATCCAGGACAATCAGGAGGAGGATATCTCCATGAAAAACAGCAGCTGTTTCAGAGGGAGGCAAACATCTCCTGAGGAACTACAGGAAGAACCGTGGAGATGGCCATCTTGGTTAAAAGGTCTACATGTAAATTAAAGTCCCATTTGTTGATGACATGAAGTGTTTGCTGAACAACTGAAAGATTTAAAGTTTGAGACGGCATGATAAACGGCAGTGTGTGGTCCTGGGAGGTCAGAAATCAGTGTTCAGGTGTTTATGGGTTAATCTGACCTTGAAGATGGTGTTTTCCTCGTCTGACGTTGGCGTGTGGCGCGTAGCGTGTTTCCAGGGGATCTGGAAGAGTCGGTGCTCTGAACTGAGCCACTGTAGACCAGGATACCTGCCACTGTTCACCTGAGCCAACAACCAGGGCTTCAGACGGATCCTCCGGGGCTGGACACTCATGGTGGGGGGGGCACTGGGGAGAACAGGGTTAATGATTTAATGCAGACTGACTCAGACGGAGGTTATCTGACGTATCAAAATCAAAATATCCAACAAGCAGGAGAGTGAGAGAAAGTCTTTTAAAAAGTGGATCTAATGTTGAGAGTTCACGTTGGAAGGTTCACAGATAAACCTGTTCACCATGCAGACCCTGATGGGTACTTTCGCCTTCTAAAATCTGCAGGCAGCCAATCAGGAGAGGCCAGTGCTGAGGCAATGAGCAGAACATCTGCAGCTCCTCACATGAAACACAAGAAATTTTCTAAAGATACAGAAATGTTATATTTTTAAGTGAAAGAACAAATGTGACGCCTGCATGAAACTGAATATATTCGGATTAATATCACAGCGTCATGTTAGAGAGAAGGTCACATGATGACACCTGAGCCACTACTCACTGATGAAGACCATGAGGTAGAGTTGAAAGCTCTGCCTGTGTATGACAATCAGACTGCATTCATGTCAGTATGAGGCTCCTCTATTAACAGGTTTATTATTGATCTCCAACAGGACAGAGTGAGAGTGTACATGTTGGTTAGTTATTAGTCAGTTATTGGTTAGTTAGTTATCAGTTCATGCTGTTGTTTGTGTTGATCTGCAGTTGAATAAAGTTTTCATAGTTTGAAGTTTCTGTTAGATTAAATTTGTTCAACATGTTTTTGTTCCTTAAAAGTTTTGGGAAGTCAGTGAGTCACAGTCATTAGATCAGGTCTCAGATCAGATCACTGAACCAGACCAGATCAGGACCGACGTGGAACTGAGATCGTGACATCAGAGATGTGACTGTTTCAGCTCGTTGTTGAAGACTAACGTGTGTGTGTGTGTATGCAGTGATTTTAATGATGGACTCACCTGATCCGAGTCCCGGTCCCGGTCCTGCCGGTGACTCGCCGCTCCGTGGGTCGTTAAACAGCCGCGGGTTCCTGTTTTAATCGCCTGCAGCGTCACAGTGACGTCAACAAACAAACAAACAAACAAACAAACAAACCACAGCCGCCGACAGAAGCGAGCTGCTTGCAGAAACCTTCAGTGAGAAACTTTAAACGGAACTCAGATCAGATCCGAGTCAGCGTGCCACAATGACAACTGCTTCCTGTCAGACAGACAAAGTAAAAGCTCCAGTCACTCAAGAAGGACAAAATAAAAGAGCGTCGTTACAGCAGAAACATTTAGTACCAGATAAAGTGAGAACTACAGTATAAATACACAGATACATACCTGGCAATCAAAGCCTCCTGTGTGCTTTGTCTTATTTTAATGTTATAGAAGATATATTCAGAATAATATGTGATTTCCCATCATGGGATGTGTTTCTGTTGTTACAGATGACAGAGTTTGGATTTTACACATCTATACCAATAAAAGAAAACTTAGGATGTTGGCCTGTAAAATATCTGTTTGGTGTTTAATATCTCAGCTTTTACTAATTAGAATTAAAAGATGAAGAATGATTGGATTATTAAATCTGTTCTAGAATATGTTAGTAAAAACTTATTTACTTATTTTTCACTATTTAAGTATTGTATCTAAGGTTCAATAATTAAAGAGTTTGATCTTTAGATTAAGAAGTTCATTTTATGTTTCTCAAATAATGATAATTTTTAAGTATTTATGAGCCAATTTATTCTCTGAGTGGCTGAATGGAAAGAAATTTTAAAAGAATCCTGTTGCACATTTGTCATTTCAATGCTTCACTATTATAAATAGTTTAGAAGCTGAAGCAGCAGGTGTTAATGTGGGTCAAAGGTCAGCAGTCGACCAATCAGAGCAGCTGTTACTGCTCCGTGTGGTAATGCACACTGGTCGTTTTTATGGAGTAACAAGTCGTAAAAATAATTTCAATATTATTTTTAAGTTGTAAAATAGAGACCTGTCAAGTCTTTTATTGTGAAGGTGTATCGTGCGGTTTCCGGTGTGTTACTCTTTGTAGGTGTTTTCACAGTCTGACAGACGCCCAGTGTTTTTACAGAAGTAGTTCAGGCTCCTTCCGCTGCACACAGGAAACTGAACTCACCTCGAACTAACTACTAACTCTGACCACTTCACTTCATCATCATCATCACTGAATCACTGTAACAACAAACTCTACTTTATTAAACTGTAGAAGAAGAACGTGAACCTGATAAATACCTGGGCTGTGGGCCAATAGTCTTTTTTTGCAGGAAGGTTCCTAACTGAAGGATCTAAATGGCAGCTGTGATAAGAGCTGGCCAAAGTCTCTAAATGCTAAGGAAAGGTGCTTCCAATGCGGGGTCATTCCTAAGTTCCCCAGTTCTACATATGTGCTCTCCCAGGGCCCTGTGTTCACAGGGTCCAGTGTTCACAGGGTCCTGTGTTCCCATTTTCATCCACAGAACCACCCAGACTCTTTAATATTATCTCCAGGGTCGTGTAAAGCAGACTTAACAAGGTAGTTCAGACGTGCCTCTCCCAGCAACGTTTTCTAGCTCCTCCTGGGGGATCCCGAGACGTTCCCAAATCAGATGAGACATATCTCTCCAGTGTGTTCTAAGTCTATCCCGGGGTCTCATATCAGTTGGATGTGCCTGGAAAACCTCCAAAGGAAGGCGTCCAGAAGGATCTTGATCAGATGCCTGAACCACCTCAACTAGTTCCTTTCAACAACCCCCTGGATGTCTGAGCTCGTCTCCTGGTCTCTAAGTCCAGACACCCTGCGGAGGAAACTCAATTCAGCTGCTTGTTCTTTCAGTCACGACCCAAAGCTCATGAACGGTGAGGGTTAGAACATCGACCGACTGGTTCCGGATCAGCTCCCTCAGAACCACATCGGCCCAGTACGCCCACATTACTGCTGGCTCTGCACCAATCTGATATAGCAATCACTATATAACAATACTGTATTACTACTATATTTGATGTATTTTATGTTATCCTGGTATTCTCTTCCATTTCTATTATATACTTCATATTGTATAGTGTTTATATTACATATAATGCACATTATATTATATATAACACCATATCCATTATTATATTATGTATATTTATATTGTGTTGATTGTTCATAGGTATATACCTATGTTTTTATTATATACAGTTCACATATCATGGCAGCAGGAGAGCACTACTTTATATTAATATTTAAACAATTAACCTATCAGCAGGACCAGCAGGAGGCGCTGCAGGCTGACTTTGAGCTGATCTCAGGTCAGTATATGAAGAAGTTTTTTAACTGCTTCAGCTTTCTGGATTTTATTTCATGTAAAATATGTGACAGTCTTAAAGACACGATGATACTAAAAGTTCGATGGATTTTTTTATTGTTCTCGAATTTAGTTGAAACACATCAGATATGAAAAGGACACAAACCAGCAGACAAACAGTTTCGTTCTGATGAATCATCTTTCACCTGTGACTTAAAGCTCTCCTGTGATAATCATGATGATAATATTAATAATAATGCATCCAAACCACTGAAAGATAAACTAAACTGTTAATGATTTATTTACTATCAGAGATGATTTAAAAGTAAAAATTATATTTCCAGTGTGTTTGGCCAGCAGGGGGTGCTGCAGCTCCCTCGGCACTCCTTTCCCGTGTTCATGGAGGAGTTTGTTGTCTGACTCACATTAGTCTCCACTTGCTTTCTAGCTGAACTGTTGTTTGCTGTTTCGAAGGCATCTGCAGTTATGACACTGATGAAGGTTAGAAATCTGATCTTATCTGTCTGAGCGGTGGAAACTCCGTTCTTCTTCTGTCTTTATTAAACTGTGACAGCAGACAGATGACAGGAAATGAGAGACAGTGTTGTGGTTCACGGTGGACGAGTGTTTCTGAATACATCTTCTGAAATTTGACATTTCAACCGCATCATACACATTTGTACATTTTTAGTAGATCATGAAACATTAGTCAGCAGTGTTGAGACTAATTTCTCTCCATAAAAATAACACAATAAAAGTAAACAGGATTTATAGTTAAAGGCTTGATTCCTCAACAGTAACAAGGTGAATCATGAGTCTGATATCAAATTAATTCTCTCAAGTGTTTGTTATTGATTTAGGTGTTTCTGTTCTGTGATTGGCTGCAGAGAGGCATCAGATTTATTTGTTTCTGTTCTGGGATTGGCTGCAGAGAGGCATCAGATTTATTTGTTTCTGTTCTGTGATTGGCTGCTGCAGAGATGTGTCAGTGTCCTATGAGCTGGACTCGTCTGCAGACAAACAGATCACAGAGGCCATCATCCTGTACGGGTCCTCTGACTCCTGTAACATCTCCTCTGATTGGTCTGTTTTCATGTCGTCTCTCTGAAGAATCACTGTGTTCACTGCTGTGATGTCATCACTGTGAACACCTGTGGACACACCCGTGGACTGTAGACCCTCTCTAACGTCTGATAATCTGAGGGTTTCGTTGGTTTCTGTCGCCTCAGATCGACCTTCTGGTTTTTCTACGACAGGAAACAGATCAGATTGAAGTCTGGATCCTCGTCCAGGATCACTGATGAAAATGTTTGATGATAATGATGATGATGAAGGAGGAGGAAGCAGAGAGTGTTTCCTGGTGTAGACTCCCTGTCTGCCATGGAAACTCTCTGACTGTGAAGAAGACTCATGACTGAAAGCTCTGTTGCTGAATGAAGACTCCTCCCTAGAGAACACAGGTCCACTGGAGCTCACCTGTCAGCCAGAAAAAGAGTTCAGATTTAGGCTGAATTTGGTTTGTTTTATTTCATCATGTTCCACAGATGGACTCTGAAGGTCTATATCAATATAGAGTACAAGTTCAGATCCGTAGTCTTGGGAGTTTGAACTTGTCAACTTAAGTTTAGGAATCCAACCTCCTGAGAACAGATCAGTTTGTAACTGACATCAACAGCTCAGCTGGACTCTGATGATTACACTTCAACACACCTGCAGCTGTTCGTAACTTCAAACTGTTTGTAACTTTAAGCTGTTTGTAACTTTAAACTGTAACTTCAAACTGTTTGTAACTTCATATTGTTCATAACTTCAAACTGTTTGTAACTTCTAAGTGTTCGTTACTTCAAACTGTTCATAACTTCTAAGTGTTCGTAACTTCATATTGTTCATAACTTCAAACTGTAACTTTAAGCTGTTCATAACTTTAAACTGTTCGTAACTTCAAACTGTTCATTACTTCAAACTGTTCGTAACTTCAAAGTGTTTGTAACTTCATATTGTTCATAACTTCAAACTGTTCATAACTTCAAACTGTCCGTAACTTCAAACTGTCCGTAACTTCAAACAATAATATTTAAGCTTTTAATTCACTAAAATTTTATCACTTTTTATAATTTAAGTTCCTCCGACTATGTTGACTCCTGATTCAGTTTATTCAGACTTCTAAATACTATGAATTAACTAAATAAACAGAAATATCTATTACAATAAATATTTCACATTGTTAATGTCAGTGTCGCACTTTACCAAAAAACACTAAACCAGAAAGTTACAAACAGCTTAGATGGAGTTTACACTGATATTTAATTTGTTTTAAAATATTTTTACAATTTTATTTCACTGTCGGCATGTTGATGTTGTTATAGTATATGTTATTTAAATGACAAAAACATCACTTTAGTTGGACAAACTGTTCGAGTCTAAAAAGCGATTTTCCAAAACCTGTCCCATGTTAGCCTACCTGAAATCCGCCTCCTTCTTTTGAGTGTATTTTACATGTACGTAAACATCAATCTATGACTGCACATGACACCTGTAACTGGAACCCAGCCCGGCTCTCTGATCCAGGACTACCAAAAACCTCCAGAGTACCACTGACACTGAGTGAGAGAGTCATTCACAGCAGCTGTGATTTATGTATTTCTGTTATTACATGAGACTGCCGTTGAAACTAGTTCTTACTGACAGCTGGATATCTGGGCAGGTTTACCTGATTATACTAATTTTTACACAATAACACATTAATTTATTGTTTGGTCACAGTGAAGGGCAGTAGGAGTGTTTTCAGTAATTGTCTTTTATTTTGTATGTGTAAATGCAGAGAGAGATTCTTTGTTTTAGACAGAAAGGTAAATACTTTAATGTCCTTTATTTAAATCAAAATATCAGTCAGAAAAATCACAGATGTATTCCTTAAATCTATCAGTTCTATGTGAACACAGGGCTCTAATATTCAGCACACCGAGGACACCACATGATACCAATGACATGCAGTCAGGGGAGGCAGGTGAGGCATCATGACAAGTAAAATACTAACAATGATAAGAGAAAATCAATTTGTCCACTTGACTGTTCTATAAATTTGTTTTCTGTATGATTTCAACATTTCTATGGTCAAAATCGCTAAATTTACGCATTTCCTGTTCAAATACATGGGAGAAGGGCGAGGTGAGGCAGCGATGAACTGTGCCTCACCTCTGACGGCGCTGTGCTACACCCGCTGACTGACGCAGGCAGTTGGCGCATGCCCATTGCTGTCTCTCTTTATATCGCCAATATACATGTTTGATTACACATGTACTACACATGCTGACATTCCACAGTCTGTCTAATATATTTAATGAATGTGTGTGACATATTTAGTCTTTCTGATCGGCCATAAATGTGCAGTGAAAATGCACAGGGTGAGGCAGAAAGTACCGTGCCGCACTGATAGGGGGCAGTGCTGAGCCCCATAGGCACAATGGGGAACAGGTACACGTCGCTGCGTGCTCTTCTTTCTAAAAAAAAAAAAACATTTAAATTTTAAAAAATTTAATTTGACCTTATATTAAATATTCTTTCGTTTTTCTTGCTATCGTATTGTTGAACAGTGTGGAATTGATTAAAGCATAATTAAAAGCTTTTAAAACAACTAAATGTTTCAATTAAAGTCAAAATTGAAATATAAGCTTCTATTTTGGGTTCATATATTTTTACATCTGACTCCAGAGGAGTCAGTGCCTCACCAGTCATGAACCTCACCGCACGTCACTGCATGATACTGAAGGTGGATGTTAATGTACTCTCCTCTTAAAAAGAAACACAGGACACCACAGAAAGACTTCCACTCCACTGATGTCGGCTATAAACAGAAGCACATCACAGGAAGTCCACACTGACTATCACAACATCACATCACTGAAGAACAGCTTTAAACTCACCGTCTGAAACCACAGTAAACTCTACAGAAGAGGCAACACATGAGACAGGAGAGTTTGTACCATATGAATAGAAGTATGTGACAGTAACGGTAAACTCTGCAGAAGAACAGGTAACACATGAAATATACAGAGTGCAGAGAATCAGCAGAGTTTGAAAATTTGATATCATCTAAATATAAACTCACGTCATTTTTCAGCACTGTTATTTCCTTCATTAACATATGTTGTGTGTTACAGATTATAACTGCCTGATTTAAAGCTTTTGTCCACTTGTTTTCAGCAGAAGCAAGTTGTGAACACAGCATTGACATTCCATCATCTTTTAAGCTGATATGTTGAACTTGTTAGCAAACAGTTGTTTCCACATGCACAGTGGGTTTTACAGCTTCTTCTCTGAAAACAAAGCTACAAGAGCGCTGAGAGTGAGCCAGAACAGTAAAGCTGTGGGCCGGACGGATAAACAATGAGCTGAAACTCACTATAAAGCTCCGTAAAGCCAAGGGGAGCTGCACATTCAGCTGATCATTCTCTACAGGTTCATCACTGCTAGAGACACCCATCACATTGTCAGTTATATTGTTAGTATAAAAATATACATTATAGACGCTTTAAGGTTATAGAGAAAGTTTTTTTTAGGTGTTTTAATGTTTCAAACATCTCGTCAGGTGTATTAAAGTGTCAGTGATTCAGCTCGTACCACGTTGGGATGTTTTCCGAGGGCAACAGCTGCGTGTTCGTCAGTGTTTCTTTGTTGTCGTCTTCTCTTCACGGTTCGAAGTAGCAGAAACAGAACAGATGATAGAAACAACAGCAGGATCATCGCTGCGATTCCTCCTGCCAGTCTGCTGTCCACATCTCCAAACAACTGCTGCTCAGTGAATGCACCACGAGGGACTGAAAACAGAAAAACATTATCTTAGTTTGAAGTCTGTGAACACACCACAAAATACAGTTTCATTTCAAAAAAAGGCTCAGTCATTTCCTAAAACAGCTGGAAACGTTACTCCAACAGGAGGAAATAGGACATTTGTTGGGGACTATTTTCAGCGGTGGATTAATCCACACATCAGGATACACACACAATACTTGTTAGTAGGACACATTCAGTGATGAAAAATACAGGAAATCACGAGCCTTATACTTTCACCACGTTTGTTAGATCATTTTGTCAGAAAGGATGTCACATGATTTTATTCGTGGTAAACAGCTGATATCTGTGACAGCAGCTGTTAATAAACTTTATAAACTGATTTCATATTTCATGATTCATGGCCTTGTTAGAGCCACTTTTTGTGTCAGTTACAAGGTATACATTTTATATGCAACATAATTGAAAGATTTACCTTCTGACTTTGGAAATAGTAACAATTTAATTTTCTGAGCAGTTATTTTTGGATCTATTGTGGTTAATTAGATATTGATGGTCAGCAGTGGTTAGCAGTGAAATCTGAGTAAACTTATGAAATGTGTGTAGAGCAGGGCATCGGTACAGTCTTTGACCTCACCTTAGACTCAAAGTGAAAATCAATCAGCTAAAACTGATGCAACAGTGTCTGCAACTGTGGCGTTGTGTTTTGGATTGTTTCACATGTGAGTCCAGAAGTAGAGCCCCATAAAGGTGGCTGGGTTTAAAAGAAGTTTAAATGAACAGGCCACAGATGGATCTATGTAAAGCAGAGGTTTTCAGACTGTGAGGCGCCTCCCCAGGGTGGAAGCAGAAAAAATCAAACATCTTACTTCTTCTGGGAGTTGTAACTCAGTCAAATCAGTCAAATCAGCTAGAACACCTCACTGCAGCTGGAGAAGACATCAGACAGTTTAGTCCTGTTCAGCTGCTGCAGTTTGTCCTGCCGAGTGTTTGAGTTGTGTCTGATTGCACTGATGGTCTACTAACAAAGGTGTGTGTGTGTGTGTGTGTGTGTGTGTGGGGGGGGGGTAATGGCTGTTATCTCATTAAGGAAACAGATTAATGTTCCTTCAGTTGAACTAATCAGTTTGTGATGAAATAGAGATCAGTGGAGTAGACTGTCCTCAAAGCACCATTTAACATGATACCAACAATCCCCTCTCAGAATCCAGTCCACCACTCCTCCACATGGGGTTCACTTGCTCTGTTGTTTCTGTCTGCAGCCACACAACTTCACATGTGTGAGTGCTGTGTGTTCATGTGGGTGTATTGTTTGACATGTGCATGTGAGCTTCAGGTAGTCGTGGTGCTGTTGGACTCGCCTGGTTGTCCTCTCTGCAGGACTTCAATGTCCACTGAAGCTGAAACTTCTTCTCCTGATTCTTCATCTCTGGCTACAACCTACAGAGTCAGTAACACAACCAGAATATAACATTAGAATCATCATCAGTTAATGTGTTCAAGTGAAATATCAGCAGTTGGACTCTTCATCTCTGATAACAACCTGCAGGATGATCACCAAGTCAGAATATACAATTATATAAGAATAAAATAATAAATTAATGTGTTCAAGTTAAACATTATCAGTTTGTTTTCTACCTCAGAGATGAAACATCCAGTCAGAAATATTTCCTAACAATAACCCGGTGTTTACTGTCAGATATAATGTTGTTGGAGTGGATTCACACTGTGTAATCTTCACTCTGCTCCTCCTGCTGATTCTGCTGTTAGACATCAGTCTGAGAACCAATGAGTGTTTCAAAGACACCAAACACACCTGAGAACCAGAGACATCAGACAGCATATTACATCCTTCTTCTTTTGTTACTGTTGAAGTTACTTTATGATTATTATTTTCATTAACTGTAGTTATGGCAACAGTAGTATCCGTGGTAGGAAGAACTATCGTATTAGCCCAAATATAAGACAATATTTTGTTGTTTGCAGCCTTAATGTTGCTAGGCTAGTGAGTTTGAGCTGGTGTTAGAGTCAGTCAGCACTAAACCAGCAGGAGTTTCTATTTTAGACGTGTGAAAACACCTTCTCCTGACGTATTTACTGCTGAAACAGACTAGAAATGGAACAAAATCGACCTCCCAGCACCTCTGACCTTCATATTTAGCGGACATGAGAGTGGCATCAAACTGAACATGTGACTCTCAGCAAGAAAGAAAAGGAGGATTTACCAAAATGTTGAACTATTGCTTTAACCAAGTGGCTGTTTTGAACGCTAAGCTCATCCTTGTCCTTCACCAAGTAGTTTTAGTTTCCCAAACCAAACCAAACATGAAGCACAGAGCTGTCAGATCAGAAATCAGTCAGATGGGTTATTGAAATAATAAACAACGTGCTTTGAAGTCTAGTTTGGAGGACTTATTGAGTGTGTTTTAGGGAACTCTCTATAGCATGACAGCACTGCCAGCTACATGAGAACATTTATTGATTGATTTGTAATACAGTAAATGATTAGTCGCTCTTCTACTTGAGATAACAATTGTACTGGACCAGATTAAGAAGATATTAGACTAGAACCAGAAGTAATACTAGTAGGTGTCTTAAAATACAAATGCATATTATAATGCATGAGCTGTGATGAAAGCATGAATGAGAGGTGGAGCAGGTAGAGACAGAGAGGGTCTTTGAGGTAGAGCTGGGTGTCATTGGTGTACAGGTGGAAACAAAGATAGGACCAACCAGTAGAACATGTTCAGTAAGAAGAGGAGGGGACCAACCCTGAGGAACATCAGGTGTGACAGGAGCTGTGGCGGATGTACAGGTAATTATGGATAAGAAATGGTGTCTGTCAGACAGGTGAACCAGGTGAGAGCTGTACCTGTAATACCAACAGTATTTTGGATATATGTGAGGAGAATGGCGTGGTTGATGGTGTTGAAGGTGGTGCTGAGGTGGAGAAGGATGAGGATGGTGGGGGAGTCCAAGTCAGGGGACAGGAACAGGTCGTTAGTGACATTGATGGTTCATAGAGGTTGTTTACCTGTGTGGCAACAACTCACTCAAGAACTTTAGATAGAAAGGTAAAGTATACAATAAAGGTAATTCTACCAACAGACTGCAAACTATTTGATATTGACTGCATTTCTCCAACCCTCTGCTGTTTTGGTTTCTGTGCCCTAAAGTTGCCCAGCTGTGCATGTCCCCAGATTCTACTCAGTGGGCGACACCTGAAGCTGGACCCATCCTCTTCACATGTTTCACAATCTACATTTTGTCATCATCATTGAATATACTGTGATTTTCTGTTGTGAATCTATTCTGTACAGACATCTACTTCCTGTCTGTCCGTCCTGGGAGAGGGATCCTTCCTCTGCTGCTCTTTCTGAGCTTTCTAACAATTTTTCTTTCTGTTAAAGGGATTTTTAGGGAGTGTTTCCTCATTCAAACTGAGGGTCTAAGGACAGAGGGGTCGTCTGCTGTACAGACTGTAAAGCCCTTTGAGGCAAATTGTGATTTGTGATATTGGGCTGTCGAAATAAAAATGACTACAATTGAATTCTACTTGAATAATACTGCATTATTCTAGTAGTATAGTAAAGGTAAACCCACCTGAATAATACTGCATTATAGTAGTATTGCTTTAAAGGTAGACCCACCTGAAGTATGTGTCTGTCAAAGGCATGCAGTTGGTCTGTCCTGGCGATCAGAACCCCCCCCTGGGTGACTTGGTACAGTCCAGATGGAGGATAGAGGGAGTAGTGGATGTTTGGATTCAGGCCCTGTAATTGGACAGTGATGACTCACCAGGTGTCTTACAGGTTATAATGCAGGTAGACCAGCAGGTGTTCTTACATCAGAGAAGTCACGGTCTGACACCTGGACCTGTAACACCTGGTTCCCATAGGTGGAGACGATGGAGGCGGGGCTAGAGCTCTGGATGATGAAACCTTTAAAGGTGGTTCTGTTGAAGACTGGAGGGAACGTGTTCTCGCTGAGAACTCGGATCAGAACCGACGCCACGCTGTACTTCAGCCAGTCGTCAACCTGACACACCTGTGAGGGGGAGTGGGGGCAGGTAGATACTCTCTTTGTTCTGTAGTGATTGTTATAATTAAAACAGGAAACAAGAATCAGTGCTGTTACCATGACATTGAGTGTAAAGTTTGCCGTCCGTCGTCGGCCATCCACAGCTCTGGTTAACCTGATCTCACCTGTCCTGTTGTTGATCACAAACCTGCCCTCATCATCACCTGCTGACACACAAACACACCTGTAGATACCTGTACATACATACCTACCTAGACACAGACTAAATGTCTTTTAACGTCAATATGAGACATTATTTACTCTTAACAAATCACACCTTTATAAAAACATGAACCTGTGTCTACATCCTCACAGTTCTTACTGTCTAACACAGGATCAGATGTTTTAGATTCTGTTTGAATCTGATGAATCAGTTTGTAGATTTGTTGTAAATATGCTATAGGGTTGAGGTCCTGCCAACATCTAAGGTTTCCACTGTTCAGTCTGACAGTGTACAACCTCATAACTACAGTTTTTTTGTCAAACCTGCAGCTCCCACTAGTGTTCTGGATGTATACAGTGCAGTTGTGTATTAGAGGGTTACAGAGTTGACTCCTGCTAGTGTTTTCTCCAAAGTCATTGGACGTAGAGCTGCTGAGGGTGCTGCAGTACCTCCTGGTGGCTGAGATAGCTTTGTAAATGTTTTTTCTGTTGTGTTACACCCCACCTTTCCCAGTCTGTCACCCACAATATATTTTGTTGTAAATTATTGCGAGCAGTGTGAGCTTTCAAAATATTTTCCAACAATATTCTGTAGAGAGAGCTGAGGTGTAACCAGAACTTTGGTTCCAGAAGTAAGAATACTTCATTCAAAATCGCTGCTGCCCAGGTTTTTTTTCCCCCTCTGCAATATGGGCTTTGAACTCCTTGGCTCCTTAACCATTTATTTTTTCCTAATCATTCTGTATGTAACTGTTGTGCTGTGTGTATTGTGATATCTGATGTGATTGAAGCTGTGCAATGATGTTGATGGAACTGTGCTGCTACACAATATTCAGAACCAAATTCCACCAGCCTAGGTCATTAAAGTGAATTGAATTAACAATTGTAATAATGTCAATAACTAAAAACCCAGCAGTATTTTTGCATTTATTTGATAACTGATGTATAGATAGACAGGGCTTTTGATCATAGAGTGTAGGGCTGTCACAATCTGCCTCTCCAGCCACAGTCCCTCTTCTCAAAGGCCCCTTCATTGCGATTTTCCACCAGATGCCCTCGGACTTCCCCTTTCCCCATCACCTGACTGCCCCACCCATCTACACACCTGTTTCCACTTCACTCATCTGCTCTGCAGTCACCTGGCCTTCCCCGCCTACCTTCTCACCTGCATCTCTTTCTCTCATCAGCATCTCAGTTCATATAGCAGCCTAGTTCCATTCATTTCCTGCCAGACCATCAGAGTTGCCATGTACCTCATGCCTTTGCTTTTAAGCCAGAACCGGAGCCTGACCCCGTACCTGAATCTGTACCTGCCTGCCTGTCTGCCTGCCTGCTTACCTGCCTACCAATACCTGCCTGTAAGCCTTGTATTATCAATAAATCCCTGAAATTAGCCCATCTGCCTCACCTGTCTGACGTGACAAGGGCTATGACATGTAACAAAGGTCCACTCAAACTACACAGAACATATTTGATGATCTATCAAAACCATTTCCTGTGCAAACCGTCTGCTCACTACAATCATTATTCTGTGACAAAGTGATGAAAAGACTAAACACAGTTAGTTAGTGGTCTGTAATTACAGCAGACACAGTCTGATCATGTATAATACATGTTAACATTGCTGTCTCCACACTGATAATGAAGTTAAACTCTGACCTGACAGGATGGTATAGATCAGAGGAGTGTTTATTCCTCTGTCTCCATCCTCTGCTCTGATTGGACCAGGAGAAAACTCCAGAGCAGCATCCTGAAACACAAAACAAATATATCTGCTTACAGTACACATTAAATTGAAAAGTAATAGAACTATAATGTACTGAATTGTGGCTATCAAACAGCTGCTGGATATGAATGTCTCCAGAGGATGAACCCCTATATTTCCTCCAGCACCACCATCAAAATAAAATGAACCACTGTTTCTCTGTGATGTTTGTGTTTATCTGGGTCCTGCTCTTCAAACATGTTTTATCTAATCCAGGATAACTTGCTGTTATCAGGCTAAAAGTATCCTATTACTTCTCATCCAGCTAATTTGGTTTTTGGAATGCAGTTTGAGGATTGATTTGTTAATTAAGTTATCTTGAAAAACAGTGCACTCTTATTTTGAAATATAATTAGTACCTGAAAACTCTCAATCTTGATCCAGCTAACTAGCTAGCTTTGGGTTTTACAGCTCCAAATAAATTTTAATCCAGTTTCAAAGTACTGACAAAGCCAGACTTGTGTCAAACTGCAAACAATCAAATTAAGCTAACTCAGTTATCCGTCTACAAAGAACAGAGTCCTGTATTTATTTCAAAATAAGAGTATGCAGTTATTAAGATAACTTAATTAACAAATCAATCCTCAAACTGCTTTCAAAGAACCAGATCAGCTGATGAGAATAAACAGGATTCATTTAGCCTGGTAATAGCAAGTTAGCCTGGATTAGGTGTTTCTGTGTGACGTTTGTGTTTACCTGCTCTTTCAGGTGTTTACCTGCTGTTTGTGTGTGATGTTGGTGGTGTAGGTGGGGTTCATGCAGACAGGGACACCTGGAGAGACAAGTGTACAGGGCAGGAAGTGAGGATACTGGTCGTCTCCATCCTCAATGTTTACCATCAGAACAGCAGACGTGTTGAACTTCTCCACAGTGTTCGCTTCCTGTTTCATAACACCATCAAACAAAACAAAACATCAGGACAAAGTTATTTTTCTGTTAAACTACTTTGTTAGTAAAATACTCTTTGTTCTGTAATATTTATAGAACAGTGTTCGAACCCTATTGGTTTTCTTGTTTTGATTATTATTATTTTTCTTTCAGCTTTCTCAAAAAAAGCTGTTTTCCAAAGTGTAAAGTTGAAGTTTGCAGGATATGTGTTAAGGGTGAGGATCTGGTCAGATTCCATAACTGTTCCATCTTGAGTATAAGGGGATGTTATAATAAAAGGGAGTCAGTGCTCTTTTGGTCCTGAGCTGTGCTGGGTGTTCAAACCCTGGCATACCTGGTATATTTTTCTGATTTATTTCAGTTTGACTTTAGAATAGATAATTAAGCCCTTTGTACAATGAATGATTCTAGAAACACTGAAATATGAGATAAATACAACATGTTGTAGTTTTAGTTTAACTTGAGACTGGGTTTAGTTAATTTTGGGTCATGCACATCTACCTTTTGACTGCATGTCACAACGCAGACAGATACAGAACAAATATCTGAACTCAGATGACAAGCTGCAGGGGAGTTCTCTCATTGTCATTAATTATTACAAAGAGTGTTACCTGGGCCCAGATGATCACCTGCAGTTGAGTTCTGGTCTCGTAGTCCAGAGGTTTGTTCAGAACTATGTTCCCACTGTTTGGTAGATCGATCCTGAACAGCCAAGCGTCACGCTGCAGGTAACAGGTCACAGGTAACAGGTGACTGGTGACAGGTGAGCTCATAAAGACATATACAGGACATGGACAGAAGTATGTGGATAGGCATGTGCTCCATCTTACCGATGATTGATCGATGATGTAACTGATTATGTCTCCGTCTGCATCGACTGCCTTCACAGTGAAAACCACAGAGTTCACTGCCATCAGCTGCAGACACAGAAAACAAACTTTATAGGCTGGCAGAATTAATGATGATGGCCTCAGACTTTAGTTTTCAGACATTCAGCATTTAATATGAGTAAGGCAGGTAGGTTAGCCAGACTGAATTATTGTGAAACAGTAAGTGAAACATAAAACTGTGTGTCATCTGCATAGCAGTGGAGGAGAACACTAATAAGTTCTTGAATGAACTGAATGTTAGTAATTTAGGTTTGTAACAAACATCAACAAACCATCTTTCTTTGTGTATCAGGAACTATTTGTGCTGAGCATCCTGAATAAAATGAATCCATCATATATAGCAAAGATTACACCTTACTAATCCAGGGGTATTCATGCAAAATGTCCCAGTTAAAGATCTTTCTAGTGAGCCGCTGTTCAGGCAGATTTGTTCATCTTACATTTCAGTCTGACATTTGGAGGCTCATGTCCCATAACCCCACTATGGCCAAAACTGGCCCTAAATCACCAATGTGTCTAGTGTCCTTGCTGCCTTGTAGGCTTATTTCAATACTTTATCACCATTTCATCACAGTTGATAGGATTTTGAGTTGGTGAGCTCACATAAAATGCTTAAAAATTAGAAAAAACTCAGGTTATCACATATAATTCACCAGTTGAGGATGCAATCAGCCTGTGGATCAGTGCTGTTACAGAACCTTGTCCTGGTTCTGATTCTGTTCAGTCATTTAAAAGACGGGAGGATATTAAACAAGTGAAACAGAGGATTGGTGGGGTGAGAGGAGTCCTTTTTATCTGGAGCTTAATGGTGTCAATTTGAGCTCCTGTTTGATGATTTTTGATGCAGTTTTTGTTTTGTGCTGCTCTTCATTTTATACACTGTTCACTCTTGCCTGTTTGGTTTGAAATCAGTGTTAATCCTACGTGTTTTACCTCACTGATGGTGAACGGTTGAATCGTCTCCTCCAGGAAGTTTGGTCTGTTGTCATTTTCATTCACAATCTCCACCAGAATTCTGTACTGACTCTGAGGAAACAGATTTATACGCATCAATGTTACTCTGCTGTATTGACTCTGATGAAACAAACACAACTTTATTGACTGCTGAGGACACTTATTATCTCCTGTTGTCACTGTTAGACAGATAACCTACCTGTATGACATCATCCTCATAACAGGTCAGCTCTGCTATCAGCACTGATCCCTGAACCTGAGAGACAAACACACATCTCTGAGTGAAATATTGACTGCAGATTATCCAGGTGAGATGCGTTTAAACTACAGGTGTAGTTTCAGGTGAGATGTGTTTAAAAGATAAAAATCCAGGTGTACCTCTCGGTCAAGGACTCTGGAGACAGAGGTGTTCAGTCTGATGGTTCGACCCTCTAAGTAGAACCAGTGGGCATTGTCTCCGGTCAGACACAGTCGGATGGTGTTAGCTCCTGGTTCTCCGGTGATACTGAGGTCAGAGATGAACTGACCCATCGGACTGTTCTCTCTGACTGATGCAAAGATGTCCGACCCCCCCAGACACAGACTGGCTGAGGACGAACCAGAGCTAACTAGATAAACTAGGATTTTATGATGTTTTATAGACTAAATGATTGATCAGTAGATAAATGAATTGTTAGTTGCAGGTGGTGTACCAAACAAATCCACAGTGTTATGTTTACAGTTCCTTCTGCTTGGTGTTTAAAGCCTGATAATCAGACTGAATGTCCTTTCATTCTTCAGTGTGAACTAACACACTAACCAATCATCAGTGACTGACTCATGTTCAGTGGACATAGAAGTTGTGGTAGCGCTTCTTCAACCTTAACGGTTCCCAAAGCGCTTTTAGAGATTGGCCTCATTCACCAATTCACACACACATTCACATACCGATGGTGACGGAGCTGCCATGCAAGGTGCTGGCCTTAGGGAGCAACTTAGGGTTCAGTGTCTTGCCCAAGGACACTTTGACAGGAGGAGGCAGGGATCGAACCGCAGAAGTTAACGTTTGTCATGTTGATTTAAGTTAGTTATTATTGTTGACGGGGAGTGGTTGATTTATAGGAAATGTGAAAGTTACAGAGTTACAGTTAAAGAAGTTGTAAATGATTTGTTATTTGTTGTACCTTCTCAGGGACCCCCCCCCCCCCCACACACACACACACACACACACACCCACACACACACACACACACTGGGTCTCTGTGTTCTTACCTGTAACAACATGATAAGATAACCTGAGAGCCACCTGCCATAGCAGCAGCCTACAGGGTCTCAACATTTTCCTCCACCTGCTCCACTTTCACACCTCCACCTGAAGAACAGACAAGCAGTCAGTTTAACCAGCTGACCAGACTCAGTGTCATAATATCATTGTTGAAGCAGAAAATTAGATTAGAGCCTCCTGAGGCTGTTCATCACACACCAGAAAACTAATCTGTTGGATGAAAATGGAGAGACAACTTTGCTGTTATTATCTTTTTACCACTAGTGGGGTAAAACTGAAGTTTGACCTGAGGGAGTCATGTTACAGTAACTGGTCTCAGCTTTCATCGGTCTAAAGCTGGACTGTTATCACAGCTGTACTAGAGGTAGCTTTCTAACATGCTAAATATTACAAAATGAAAGGCGACTTGCTGGAGCTTCCTGTTGGCTTTTCACACCATCTGTAACCTTGTATGAGGATATGTGGCACCAAGCTCCAGGTTTAGGGTTGAGCCTGGTTCATGTCCTGTCCCCAGCTGTTGTCATGGTGATGTCATGGTGCACAAACAGCACAAACCATACACCCCAGCCAGTTCACTATGCTCTGCTACTGCCAATCAGCTTGCTACTCCCTCACTACAAGGGGGCCCAGCTACTACCTCACGAGGCGGGCCCAGCTAGTCCCTCACGAGGGGGGCCAGCTACTCCCAAATCTCTTACTGTTTCTAAATGTAAGACATATTTGATGAAGTTGATGTACCTGCAGTATTTGGATGGTATCCACCTGATTTAATGCATTTATTGTAAGTTGCTTTGGATAAAAGCATCAGCTAAATAAATGTAATGTAATGTAACACAACTGATTTCAGACCAGATGTCCTGATGAAGATTCCTCCAAAAAACAACACAGCGCCAGTTCAGTGTCATTCATCCTGTTGTTTTCTTGTTGATTATAGTGAGAGTCAACCATGACATAACTTCAGTCACACAGTAAAGTAAAGTTTGAATAAAGAAAGGAACAAAAACGAGACAAAAAGAAACCAAGATTCTATTGAGACCAGTGAGACTGGTGGCTGGACTCAAGCTCTACAGTCCTGTCTGTGGTGCCAACTAAAGAGTCTTTTTGTCTCAGATCTAAAAAACATTTCTGACAGGAAACTAACACTTGGAACAAATCATGTAAGTAAACTGAACATAGACCTGTTTATCTGAAAGCTCTGTAAAGAACAACAGAGGAAAAATGAGTTTTATTTATATAGCGCCATATCATAACAAAGTTATCTCAGGGCACTTTTTCGAATAGAGCAAGTCTAGACCGACTCTTTATATTTACAGAGACCCAACAGTTCCCACCATGAGCAAGCACCATGCGACAGTGGCAAGGAAAAACTCCCTTTTAACAGGTAGAAACCTCGAGCAGAACCAGGCTCTAGGTGGGCGGTTGTCTGCCTCGACCAGTTGGGTTGAAGGGGGAGCGGGAGAGAGAGAGCAGGAGGAAAGAGAACATACAGCAGCACAGTACAGTTCCACATAGGGATGTAAAGCAATAGTTGTGGTAATGGTATTGTTGATAACACCAACAGAAATAATATTAAGAGCAATATTATAATAGTAATACTAATAATAAGAGCAATAACAGTAATAGCAGCAGCGGGTGTAGAGCAGGAACACGGGGGCAGCAGGTGGCCGCAACCATAGATCCAGACTCTACAGCTCCGGAGGCAGAAACACCTGCAGAAAGCAACAGAAGGAGAGAGGGAGAGAGAGAGAGGAGAGAAAGCACACAACTACGGGAAGAAGTTGCTGCAGATGCTTTTTTTATTCATGGAGGCTTGTTTGTAATAAAGAAAAAATATGTTACCTGTAAATTTGGATTGTTTTCTTGAATATAAACCTACCACAGACTACACAGTATTCACGCAGTGTCCCTGACCTCTGACCTGCTGTTTGGTCCTCGGAATACTAAAATCTAAAATCCAACTTTGTCTCCTGATGACTCATTAAAGCTCTGAGCTGCAGACTCTTTCTGTTTGTTTCATTACACACTACCTGGCCATTCATATTCAGACAGTATAACTCCACCACCACTGACTGAAGCTTTGTAATCCACTTCTCATTACTGGAATCTGAGCTTTTCCTTTAGCATTTATCATCATATATTTTGAAGATTGAAGCACTTATTGAACTACATATTATAGTACTGTATACCATATATTAATATTCAAAGAAACACAACATTTTTGACTGAAATATTTTGATGTGTAAAGTTCATGTAGCGAAGTAAATGGATGTTTGTTGTAGTGCTGAAACAGCTGATTAATTAACAGAAAATAAATCACTGATAATCCATTAATGCTTTCAGTCATTCAGTCAAGCTAAACTTCATTGTCATCCTCCGGTGTCACAGCTCAAATGTCTCAGATTTTCTGTTTTCCATTTTATTACACAGTAAACTGAATATCTCTGGGTTTTTGACTGTTGGTCAGACAAAACAAGACATTTAAAGACGTCACTTTGGACTCTGAGAAACTGAGATGGACATTTAATAAACTAAATAATTAATTAGTCAGAAAAGTCTAAAGTTCTAATTTGTTGTCCACAGTAGTAACACGTAGAGGTCAAAGACAACTGACCTCAGAGCAGATTACAGGTAACAGCTAACCCTAACCCTAACACATAGTGAGTCATGATTTGTTCATCAGGACGTGACCAAACTGAAAATGAGTTCAGTGAAACAAACCACCCATTTTAATAATGTTAGAAGATGACAAGGTCAGCTGGATGAAGCACCATTTAATTAGGAAATACAAAGTCCAAATTATTAGATACATAGTAAAGATTAGAAAATACAAAGATTACTGTTACTACTACTACTGTTACTTCATGTTCTGACAGTGATGTCATGATGACAGTTAATGAGTCATGAGGCTGTGAGTGATGTCATGATGACATGGGTCAGGGTTAAGGTTTGGTCAGGAGTTAGGGTTTGTTTTCGGGTATTTCACGCACTGGTTTCACATCTTAACTGGACATTTTCAGTTTATCTCAGATCTCAATAAAACCAGTTTAAGTCAACCGACAAGATTCTTATTATTACTGACACTGAAGACTGCAATGTTTTCATCCAGTCAAACACATGAGAATTCACTTGTTTACTTACCTAAACATGAACACATACATGTATATAATAATCTACAGACCACTCACCTCTCTCTCTCTCCTGTTGGTCTACAGACAGTCGGTGTCTCTCGCCCTCAGTCTGTTCAGGCCTCCTGCTCTCAGCTTCATGTTTTCAGCAGCAGAGTCTTGTTCAACTTTTTCCCTCCGAGAGAACAGAGACCGGCCTGTCACTGTTACTGTGTGTGTGTGTGTGTGTGTGTGTGTGAGAGAGAGAGAGAGCATTAGCAGAGGGCTTACAGAGCATTAATGAGCAGGATAAGTAGGCCAACATGCTGCAGGACTTTAAACCAACAGGTGGCCTGTTAGTTCAACCTGCTTACACTCTGTGGTTATTATCAGCCAGAGGAAGTATTTACTGATGTAGAAATACTAATACTACACTGTAAAAATACTATTATAGAATACCCAAATAAGATGAAATTATTTGATTTTCAGAAAACATGCTTTCTTGTTATGTTATGTTATGTTATTACAGTATACTTTCATTGTTGTTAGTGCTGGTCAGTGTAAAGAACATACAGCCAGTGATGCAAACAGGTTATACAGATCTATGTGGGTTGATTGTGCGTCCATCTGTTGGGAATGCCTCAGGGCTCCAGTAGTGGGGGGGGGGGGGGGGTCACACTACTCTCCCTCAGTCTTTGCCCTGTTTAAACACTGTAAACACACGTTGCTAATCATTTGTCCTGTTTCATGGTTGTTTAACATGAGAGAAACATGTACGTTTTGTATATTGTATCCTGTTTGTTCTGTCATTGTTAGCATTTAAGCTAGTTGCTGGTACACTCATATCTCTTCTATAAGGTGTGTGTGAAAGTGTTTATTTTATTACTGTAAAAAGTCAGTTCATGTAGCCTACAAGCTAAAAAATATAATTTAAAAAGTTTAAATATGTTTCAGAAATAAGATGTCATGTTGTACACCGGGTAAAAAGATTATTTAGATTATTTAGAAAAAGTGTCCTGGGCTCTCTGAGTCCACCTGGTTTTTATGAGTCCACCTGTTTCATTATTCATTAACATTTTTCATTACTAGAGAGAACAGATGAAGAAGTGGCATTAAGTAATGAAGTAGTAAGTCTGAATGTTCACATGTCATCATTTTGTCCAAGACTGTGGAACTATTAAAAATGTCCCTCCATAAGACTGCAAGACAAAACCAGATGATACAGAATGTAAACAGGAGCCTCATTTATCAAAGTGACAGAAGAATGACAGACAGAAATACATGAAGTACAACACAATGACACAACAACAACACACAGGAAAACATGATTCGTAGTTCCCTTCAGCGAGTCACCCTGTTTAGGGTTAACAACCTCATTAGGGTTCCTCTTTATTTATGCTGGAGGCACAAACTCAACAACCTTGTTTGAACCTTTATTTGTAGATGCTGGATGGCACCCGGGGACAGTCAGCTGTTCAGCAGACCTACAAACAGGAATGTGATGAGAAAGAAGGTCAGAATGGTAGAATGTGAAACTACCATGCTGCTGTTAAATGAATTGATAATGTCAGTATACGGATATTTATACATATATGGGACTACTGCAGGAACCTATAGGTGTTGAATTCATGATGAGTTTGACCTAACCTAACTCGAGGCTCTAAGGATAGACTCATATGTTGCAGACATTGTAAAGACCTCAACTAAGACTAAGCTGTGCAGAAGTACAATGATTTCATTTCATTTATGACAGTTTCCAGAAGCTCAGGTTGTGCTGACGATCACCATCATGTTCACTGATTTCTGCAGATGAGTTTCTGATCTGAACTTCATGTTTTCCTCAGTGAACTTTTGTCCTTTACACAAAGTTTACTGTTGTTGTTCTGCATGTGAGATGTGTAATGAAAATCAATATGTATCTGTAGATGTATTGATCGGTAACATACTGGATCCTCTGATCACTGACTGGTCATCATCATCTCCTCTAGAACTCAGCTGATTTCAACATTTATTCTGGCACAAACCTGATTTTATAAACATTTAAAGATGTAAGACAGCACAGAAACATTCCAACAAACAATCACCACTAATCAGCTTCTTCTTATTGTTACACCTGCAGGACTCTAACCACACAGGTGGTTTACTGTCTTCATCTCACAGCAAACTCTAAAAAGAGGATTCACTTGAAATACACATGCACGGACACATATGCATATGGACACCCCATGTAGTTTCAACAGAACCATGTGTCCACGTGTTTTGAAGTATATTCATATATTTAACTGGGTGTAACAAAGTCACAGTGTCTGACGGACAAGTTTCCTCCTCACAATGTTTTCAGACTGTTCTCTCTCCAGCCCCCAAAACAAATTCTAAACACTCAATTATAATTCAAATTAAACTATTTATTACAACAAAAAGGTGAAACTAAAGCAATATAATTCAGGTTGAACCAACAACAAACAAAAGAATCATGCTCTCACAAACAGCCACACAAAACAGAACTAGAAACAGCCAGAACTATTCCACAGAGGAGAGAAGACATCATGAGACATTTGGTTTCAACTGATATTCAAAATCTCATCAGTATCATCAATACAAAGCACAGACATGAACAGTTCATGTTCATACCTCCCTCCTCTTCTTCTTCTCCTGCTCATAAAGAGGTGAATCAGTGAGATGGAACATCATCATCATCACCAGAGTGGAAACTCTATCTGCTGAACACACTCAGGTGTGAATCCTCTGATAACACACTCACTGACTCTCAGTCTCTACCTTCACATTTAAAACCTCCATCATCCTCCACCCCTCACCTCCTCTGTGTGTGTTTTTAAACCTCCTCCTCCTATTCTTCTGTCTCTGAAACATGCCCCCCCGCTGATTTGTCCACCTGACCTGTTGTGTATCAGCTGAGCTCTTTGTTCTGTGGCTCTGACCTTTTCTCAGGATTCACACTGAATCTCTTTCTAATGAGGGTTTTACTCAGCAGCTCAGATGCTGCTTCTTCTCCTGCAGGATGAGTTCTATCAGACTGGAATAGTGAAACTGATGTCAGATCTGTTTTAAGATCTGGTTCAGGTTTTCATACAGATGTTGATTTCAGCACACAGATGCTGTGAAGACAGCAGTCTTATCTTATACGAGTACATGACACAGCACCACAACAATTAAAACAGCAATCTGTAAAAGAAACATACAATCACGTTTCATCCATGTTCAACCTTTTCTGTGATTAGTTACAGATGCACTGATGGGGCTGACAGTTCCACTTTAAATCCTTTTTACAAAACTTGTGTATATGCTGACTCTCACCTGAATGTTTGGGATGAGAGTATTAAAGCAGCTGCAGCTCCGACACTGTTCATCGGATGATTGATTAAAACTTTCATTTATATCACAAGCTAAAACAATATGATCAGTGATCTGCAGGGTGGCATATTCAAGCTGTGCTGAAATGTGTGTAATCAAAGGAAGAAAAGAAACTGGGGCAGCAGGAACACAGTTGTTGGTATTTAGAACTTCATCTGTTAATCTCATCAACAACAGGTCAAGGTAACATGTTCAAATCATGGAGTAATGCCTTTTGTTGTTGCTGCTGTTTAAGAGCTGCAGGTGAACTGAATTTGAATGTTTAATAATAATTTTCATTATTATTCTGAATCTTTTCCACATCATATTGAAACATTACAGTCCGTTTGACTCTCTCTCCTCTGGATTCGTCACCACAGTTTCAGTGTGAAAACATTTTGGATCTCAGTCAAAACTCACATTAACCTGAGCAGGAACAGCGTTACCATGGTAACCACACTGAATTCCTGTTGGAATGTGGGAAGTCGCTCAGGAGACTGTCTGAGGCTTTAACACCGTTAACTATAAAGGGACAATACCACCTTAAGAGGAGCTTTAAGGTGGAATCCTCCAGGTCTGCAGGATGTCGACGTTTACCTCAGTCTCCTCCTTGAGTCACAGTTATTACCCAGAATACAACACACACACAGACGGCTGGTGGCTGAGATCTGATCATAAACACACCCACATAGCTCTGACAACACATAAACACACATGAAAACACACACACACACACACACACACACACACACACACACACACACACACACACACACACACAGACAGCGTGTTATACAGGCAGAAAACTTCAGTGACCAATTAAACGTCCTCCTGCTGTTTGACTGTGTTTGACTTTGACTGCCAGAGGGACACAAACAAACAATGTAAACACCTTCACACACACCAGACTACATGCACTTTTAGAGTGATTTAAGGGTCGTATTATGAGGTAGAGATAGAAAATAAAATGGGAGACTGATTTTAATAACACAACTTTATTTGTTTAGGTCAAATACTTTTATCACATGAAGCTGATAGAACTTCTGTACTTTTACTTTACTTTGGTCTGTGGGCAGTTTTTCAGCCCAAACTCTGGCCTGTTCTCCCCTGAAGAGGACCGACTTGGACACAGTTGAGTAGTTAAATGATGTTAAAAGACTGAGAATGAGAGCAACGTGAGGTTCAAAGTAAAAACTGTGACATCAGAAAACTGATGAATGTCTCAGTTTGACTCTCTGAGCTCAGATCAGTTTTTAGAAAAGATGATACAGAATAGAGAAAAAGAGAGCGAGACAAGCCCGACTGGTTACTGAGAAGATTTACTGAAGTTTGACCAAATCATCCAGCAGATATAAGTGACATGAAGCGTCAGCTGACTCAGTGTGAAACTCATCGGCAGTCAGAGGTGCTGACTGACTGGAGGAACTATTTGTGGACTGATAATGATGTTCCAGCCACAGAGCTGAGAAACTGCAGGTGATAATCTGACAGGCACAATGATGGAGAACGTTTTAAAAAGCTGTGACGACAAAGAAAGTGTAAAGTGAGAGAAAATTAAAAATAGGTTGAACCGAACTTTAGGAAGAAAAATTTCCCACAGTCACAATTAAACAAGTAAAAGTGACAGATTTAATGGACAACATTATTTATTTATTTGTTTATTTATTTTTTTAGTCTTTTCTACATGTATAAAGTCTCCTGTGTTGACACATAATAAGTGTTGACATACTTTACACCAAACACAACGACACCACATATTTGAAATACTGGGATCTTAATTTGTAGGTTTCAAACCATATCAGCTGCTGATTTCATGATTTCTGTCTTTATTTGGTGGTTGAGTTACATTTCCTAAATGTGGATTTTACATTTTGAACTAAAATATATTGATGAACTTTGTGTATGTTGGTATCTTTGCGTGTCACAGGAGGAGCTCAGCTGGATCCAGGGTGATCATATCTATCTCTTGTGATGTCACACAATAATGATCAGGTGATCTGAAACTATTGACGACCGTCCAACCCTGAGCTTTGTCCTGTTAGTCTTTAGTCTGTCAAAGTGAAACTTTGTCCTCTCTGAGAGTCTGTTTGGTGACACACAATCTGCTGGTTTCAGTTCCACCCAAACTCTCTCCATTACAAAAACAGGAAACTCTGCTCTGTTGATGTGGACTTAATGAAAACCCTGACACATGACAGCTAACTTCCTGTCACCTGTTTGATAAATCATTTAATGAAAGTGTCGTTCACAGCAGGTGATGTGATGCTGCAGAGGTCAGAGGTCACTGGTGAGACTCACCTGCACTCATGTTACAGGAAACACACTATGAAATCCTCTAATGTTTTACTGAAGTATAGATTTAATTTAGTTTGGAGTTTAATTTCTCTTGTTGATAAAAACAGATAAATACTTTATTAATTTCAAAGGAAATTCAAGTGTCAACCAGGTTTATATTATTAAAACAGTTTCAAATGCTCTCAACATCCATCCATCCATCCATTGTCTATACCGCTTATCTTCTTAGAGGGTCGCGGGGGGCTGGAGCCAATCCCAGCTGACATTGGGCGAGAGGCGGGGTCCACCCAGGACTGGTCGCCAGTCAATCACAGGGCTGACACATAGAGACAGACAAACATTCACACCTACAGTCACACCTACGGACAATTTAGAATCATCAATTAACCTAACTTGCATGTCTTTGGATGGTGGGAGGAAGCCGGAGTGCCCGGAGAGAACCCACGCAAACACGGGGAGAACATGCAAACTCCTGCTCTCAACATATAACTAAAAAAAGAATAAAAAACACAAACTGTTAAAATGTATTAAGAAAAATAAAAACTGAACTCAAATATATTTAGACTATTTGTAAAACCAAAATATAAATGTGATTTAGTTTATGTGAAGGGTATTCTTTGTACAGAACTCCTATTTAAAAATGAATTAATTAATAAAATAAAGAGTGAAACTAAACTGAATGAAACGCACTTTTCAGACTGAATAAAATATCCTCAGTTTAGGCCTACATGTTGCAGTTGGAGGATGTATGGGCTCCTTGTTACTATGGTAACACTATAGCCACTATAACCATGTGGTTTCCATGACTGTCTGAGCATACAAAGAAGGGGATGTTGTCCCCCTCCCTCAGCTTGGTGATAGAGGAGACTAAAACATCAGACGCTGATGAATCAGCTGCACAAACACGTCGCTCATGTTTCCTCAGAGAAAAATAAAAAATGTGTGGGAGGTTTCTGTTCTGCAGGTGAGTAGAGTCGATGACAGGTGGACAGGAGCTCCACCCACAGAGAGACGTGTCATTATTCTGAAACCCTTGACAGTTTCATCTTGTTGGCCTACTGCAGACAGTGATGTATACTAAGAAACTAATGTCTACAAACATGTATAATGTATGTTAATTCCTTTATTTATTCTTGTTTTGCAGTTTGGTAATATCTGGTTCTTTGGTTGTATATCCATAAAGTAATAAAATATTTATTTAAAAATGAAATCAGGTTTTCCTCTTCAGAATTACCTTGCTACCATAATTGATTTGTATTTGAACTTTTTAGGATACAGGGTTGCATACTGAATATAAAATATGATTCTTCAAAGTTACCAGTAACTCAAGCCAACAAATAAATGCAGTACAGTGAAAAGTACAGTATACCATTTAAATGTATTCAGTTACTAAATAAGAACAAATTCTGGTTTCATCAAACAAAAGCAAATTTCTTAAATGTGTTTATTATTTTTGTGTTAATGACAAAGACTGTTGTTGTTTCAGCTACATTTCATCACCTTCACCTTCACTTCACGGATACACATACTACAAACTTCACCACAATATTTCTGTTTGTCTTCAACACAAACTCTCATGGAAACATCCTGTTTTTAGGTCAATCATCTTTGTGCTTTCTGCTTCAGTCACAAAAATATTCATCAACACTTTTCTGTAAAAGCAAATAAAAATAAGGTGACACTGTTCTGTAAAACCTGCACCTTGAAAACAACATCAACATGAAAGTACTCAGATATCAAAGAACATTTATAATTCTGCACATGTTTACTGTTTTATGCCTCTGGGCTGTAATTTGGACAGTAATCTGACTACTGTTCTGCTTTAATTATAACTGACACATGATTAAAACCACCAAAATAAGAGACTGACACATGAAAAAAACCTTCAAAATTAGAGAGCATTTCAGTCCAGCTGAGATTTAAACTAAGGCTTTGGTCAGAAACCTTTTTTTTCCTGTTGGTGATGGACAGTTTACAGGATGAATCTTTGAATGCTTTGGGTTTTTTAAAGAACATTCGGCTCTGGAGATGACATAATAAAATCCTGGACGATCTGAAGACGTCTGAGACAGAGTGAGGACAGTTTTAGTTTCATGTCCGACAGCAGAGCAGCTTGTGAAAGACGTTTCTGAACTCAGCGTTAAAGGCGGTGTAGATGATCGGGTTGATGGCACTGTTGACGTAGCCGAGCCACGTTACCACAGAGATGAGGGTGGGGCCGATGTCACATGACTGACACAACACCTTGGTGACATGGACGACAAAGAAAGGTGTCCAACAGGCCAGAAACACACCTCAAGACAGAAGACAGACACAGTTAGAGGGACAGACTTTATTCTCTTTCTACAAATGTGTCCTGCTCACTGAGTTACTAAGTTACTTCTTATCATTCAGGACAAGTTCTGCAGACATACCTGAAAAAAGTTAAAGGCAGATGGTAATCAAGACATGGCATGTCTGTCCAGACTCATATAATATATGTAGGGAAGACTTGCAGGGAACTGAATAGAAGGTATAAAGTGTAGTTTTTGGCTAAATGGAAGTGATCACTATATTGATGATCCATATGTCTGATTCCAGTGAATAAGATAAGATAAGATAAGATAAGATAAGATAAGATAAGCCTTTAATTGTCCCACAGCTGGGAAATTTTCAGCGTTACAACAGCCAGAAAAAAGTGTCATATATAGAAATACAATAATAAAATATAATAAAATACAATAAAAATAAATAGAAAATAGTCCTGTACACAGTAAAGACAGTAATAATAATAGTGTGACTGAGTGCATTTGTAAGTATGAACAATAGATAAGATAAAAATATTGCACATATATAATATACATGTACATGAAAATATTACACAGCAACAGATGAAGTAAATAACATCATGAATAAAAAATATGTATTAAGATAATGCACAGCAGCAGATGAAGTAAAGTAGTGAACAGTCTGCTTATTGACAGTCAATGTAGATTACCGGGAGTTGTACTGATTATAGAGTCTGACAGCAGCAGGCAGGAAGGACCTATGGTACAGTGTTGAACTGATTAATGATGGATTATCAGAGATGTATTGGCTGAACAGGTACACATGTACTTGATTATTATGTAAATATGGATTCTTATAGAGTAGAGCTGCACAACATGTGGTGCTTTTGTTTTCTCCTGGATCCTCTCTATGAGCTGCAGGTGAAACTCACTCACAGGATCACAATTAGCTTGGCGCGCTCCAATAAGCTATTTATAGTCACATGATCTCGATGACGCTCGAAATTCAGAATGAGGCAGGAAGTGAAAGGCAGAGTGGACGAGATGGAGGAAAGCCCATACTGTGCTAGTTATTGATTACTCATTGTGTCGTCCCAGTGAACATGTGTGTAAAATCTGTAATCGCCCAACTCATTCTTAAATTCTGACTAAAACCCTATCTTGAGGTCACAGTGACCTTTGACCTTTGAGTGGCACCTATTCAGTGTCCACCTATTCAGTGTCCGACCAGCTGTGAAATATGGCCCCCATTTCCCCTTCTGTTCCTGAGTTATGGTGTTGAATAATGGCCAAAACAGTGTTTTTCCAGGATATTATGATGTCACAGTGAAGTTGACCTTTGACCTTTTGGTTAAAAAATGTCATCACTTCATCGCTGTATCCCATTAAACATCATCTGTGTGAACTTTTGTCATAATTACAGATCAATTCTTGACTTATGGTCAAAAACATGTTTTGTGACCTTTTGACCTTTGACAATCAAATTCTAACCAGTTCATCCTCGAGTTCCTTCCAGGTGTTTCTGAGATATCATGTTCATGAGAATGGGACAGATGGACAGACGGATGAGCTGAAAACATAACGCCTCCAGCCGCGGCTGTCACTGACACAAGATTGAATCATCTGCATAAAGATGTATATTAGAAGTTTGTGTTGGAGTAATAATATTGGTCGAATCAATCCATGAATATACATAGTTACTATTCAATAAGAGGAAGCTTAGAAATAAAAGCAAAATTTAGATATTTAAATGCTCTCTAAGTGATTTCCAACTTGTGCTGATGTTCTTAGAGTTCATACAGGTGTGTGGTGGAGTCTAAAGGTGAGCTCAGGTATACAGATACATAGAAGCTGGTAGTATCTTGTGGCTACTGAATGTGTATCTTTGCTTGTTAAATGTAATGATGTTTGAATATTATTTACATATGGAGTCCAGATTTTTTTTATCATGGTATGCAGCACACAGCTGCAGGTTGTTGAATCCATTCAGAAGTGCAATTAAGCTGATCAGATGATCAGTGACAGCAATCTTAAACTTTAAACTGCAGCTAATGACAGAACAACAGGCTCTATTGATGGATGAACACTGATCATCAGACAGCGTTGCTCACCATCACTCATCAGGCATGAACTACCATCAACAGGAAAATGAATCCTTTAACTCATCATACAGGCAGTTTTTCCTTGAGTGTGAGATCTTTAAAAGCGGCTCTGGTGTGTGCTGCGCTGAGACAGTAAAGCAGTTTCCACGGAGATAGAAGCAGTTTCTATTTTTACTGAGAGAGATCACAGCTTCACTCTGTGTTACAGTAAAACATGAAAAACAGTTTGTGTAGAGAACAAACATCCAGCTGAGAGAGAAGAAACTCTCATTTAACGGAATAAAAAGAGCAGAGTTTGTTCTCGGTGTGGAGCTGCAGGCAGACGGCTGAGGAGTTACCTCCTGCAGAGACACGTTTATTATATTCTACAGGGATATTCAGTCATATTCATCAAGACTGGCAGCTGATAGTAGCTGTGGGTGCTCACAGAAACTGACTGTATATAATGACTTTATACTAAATGATACATAACATTCATGTTTCTGCATTAATTTGAATCTAAATGATCATTTATACAGTTTGAAACACGTTAACAATAATATACATCCATTTTCTGATGTTTTACACAACAGAAAGAAAACTGCAAGGCTACATATGCTTCTGAGGCAGATTTGTGATATTGGGCGGTATAAATAAAATTGACTTGACTACTGAGACAAAGATGGAGGACATTCTTCTCATGTCTGATTAGAATTTTTTTTTTTTAACCCCCCTAGTGCAAGAAACCCTCGTACAACTACAGAACTAGAGCTGAAACAATGAAAATAACCATTGGTCGCAGGCCTAAACAGAAATGATCTCCCTTCCTATATTTCTGAGCAGTAAAACTCTTTATTTACAGCATGTGAGTGGGGGTTGGGGCACAGACTCCCCATTTCCAGAAATAATGGTCTTTTCCACTCGGGTGGAATAAAGTTCAGCAGGAATTAAAGCTGTACCTGCAGTGTTTAGTTGTTGGGTCTCTGTAAATAATATTACAAAGAGTAACATTATGGTCTAAAGCTGCTCTATATGAAAAGAGAACACTTCTGTTAGGATCTTGTGCTGTATAAATACAACTGAATTTAGATCTGAGTTAGGTGTAGATCTCCCTGGTTTTTTCCCATGTTCTTGGTTTTAAGTGTAATTTTATGCTCTTTTGATCCTTTTCCTTTATTTGCAGTCTTGTAAGTTTTAAGTTTGTCTAACGGTTGGATTTTTGCCTTTGTTCTGGTGTTCACAGTGCTCTCATTGGACCATGTGTCTAAATAATGGTTGAGTGAATGAATGATACTCACTGACGACGACAGGCAGGACCTTCATGGCTTTCCGTTCCCTCCCACTGACTCTGCTGCTCTTACTGTTTCTTCTTCCTCTCTTTGCGGCGTTTGTCTTCATCAGGCCATTCTCTCTCCTGCTGCCTCCCTCCCTCCTCTCTGAAGGCTCACCGTCCGACACGCTGTCCATCTGCGTCGTCATTGGGTCACTCTCTGCCAAGACCATCGCCTCGTCCTGCTGCTCCTCCATCACCGGGGTCACAGAAGGTGTCGTCATGGAGACAGTGGATGGAGAGGTGGGACTGAGGCTGGCTGGCATGGCATACACGACTTTCTCATGACTCCCAGTCGTTGTGGCTTTAGCTCGCCGTAAAGCCGAGCTGAGACGTAAAGAGAGAGTTCGACGACTGGCTCGACCCGCCTGAGATCGACTCCGACCGCTCCACCGCCGCAGGCCTCGAAACATCCAATAATACAAGAATAGCATGACAGGACAAGGCACAAAGAAGGAGCAGACGGACGAGTACACCACGAATCGGTCATCCTCCAGTTTGCACACGCTTGGATTGCGACCCGGCACCTGGTTCAGACCGAAGATGACAGGACTTGCCACGACCAGAGATAGCACCCAGGTAGCAGTGATGAGAGCCAGCTGACGGACACTGAACTGGTTCCTGTTGTACTTCAGAGGGACCACCACTGCAATGTACCTGAAATACAACACAGGCAAATATGGTGGTGATGGGCTGGCAATAGAAATGTATTTCCACTGACAGTTCAACAAAAAAACAACAGTTAACAGATCAGGGAAGAGGTGTGATTTCTAAAAATCCTAAACTGAATAAGAACAAGGTCTCTTAACTCTACACTGGTTTCAGATTTGTTACAAACCTAGCTTGCACAAAGCCTAGACCAAAACAGAATATAATGTAAATACCAAGAATATAAGAAAAAATGAACTGATAGTTACCCGACACAGCACAATTTAGTAATACCATGGTAAAATTCAATAAAACAGAAAAAGCCAGAATTTATAGTCTATAGACTATAATCTAGAAATAAAGTTAGCTGACACCACAAGAACAGCACACAGTTAGACTCAATGATATTTTAACCAACACAGCAGATAGAGCACAGTCAAGCAGAGCTGGGACTCAGTCAGTCAGAACGGAAGAAGACTCTTAGATGAGGCGAGAAACTTCTTCAAGACGTCCAGCTGACTCTGACTCAGCACCTCAGATTTTGTATGGTGATGCGGCGGTCTTTGCACAGTTTGTGCGCTTTATATTTAGATTCATGTTTCAGGCACCCATCAGGAAAAATTCATTTAGCCCCTATGGTCTCTGATATGAATTCATTCTCACAAGGTGTTTCATTACATTTTCTCAACACTTCAAAGCTGTCAGTCAGCTCCATTAGCAGCTGTCATCAATAAAAATCTGGATATAATCATGTTATGTCACTAACAAGGTGCTAACAACATGACTGCAGCTCAGAGATTCAGAGCTTAAATACAAACTTGGTCTTTTCTCTGCCTCATGAAGAACACAGTAATCTTCAGAGAGAACAGACCTCAGTTACAATGAACCATGATGCTCAAAGAAAGTTAACAATTTAATGAGAGTAATTTATTTTAAAAAGCTTGGTCATTAAGATTCATTCAGTTCTCTTTAATAATAATCTGAGTCTGACGCTGGGTTCACATAGGAGGCGGACGCACCACGATATGCCAATTCTAGCTCGAGCAGCAGCCTGGCTGTTCACACCAGAAGTGCATTTCTCCGCACCGGTCAACAAGCGATCCTGCTCCGTTGATCTTTTTGCTGTTATGTGCTGCAGATCATACAACTACTAATTAAAAAAAACACAGAGGGGCAGGAAAATCAAAAGGGTTGACAAGCAGGATGCATATTCTATCATTTATCAGAATTAGATCATTTATATGTGACCCCTGAGCCACCCCTTAGTTATGCTGATATAGGCCTAGACTGCCGGGGGACTTCCTATGGTGCACTGAGCTCCTCTCTCCTCTCTCCTCCTCTTCCTCTCCATCTGTACGCCCTCATATCCCATCAATGCTTGTTACTAATTCAACTTCTTCCCGTAGTTGTGTGCTTTCTCTCCTCTTTCTCTCTCTCTCTCTCTTTCTCTCTCTCTCTCCTTCTGTTGCTTTCTGCAGGTATTTCTGCCTCCGGAGCTGTAGAGTCTGGATCTATGGTTGCAGGCCACCTGCTGCCCCCGTGCTCCTGCTCTGCACCCGCTGCTGCTATTACTGTTATTGCTCTTATTATTAGTATTACTATTATAATATTGCTCTTAGTATTATTTCTGTTAATATTAACATCAATACCATTACTACAGCTATTACTTTACATCCCTATGTGGAACTCTATTGTGCTGCGGTTGAGGCAGATGACCGCCCACCCTGAGCCTGATTCTGCTCAAGGTTTCTACCTGTTAAAAGGGAGTTTTTCCTTGCCACTGTCACCTAGTGCTGCTCATAGTGGGAATTGTTGGGTCTCTGTAAATATAAAGAGTCGGTCTAGACCTGCTCTACTCGAAAGAGTGCCCTGAGATAACTTTGTTATGATATGGCGCTATATAAATAAAACTGAATTGAAATTGAATATCATATATAATGCATTATATATATCCTTTATAATGTGTTTTTGTGGCAGATTCGCTCGTGGCGGGTGGAGAAAATAGAACAGACACCGAAATGATCGCTGCAGAGCGTGAGGCAACTGTGGAGCTCTGCTGGGTGCCAAATGGAAGCAGGCAGGGGTACTTCACGGCGCGTCCACCTCATATGTGAACCCAGCGTCATGACTCATTCAGGTCAAATTGAAGTCGTGTAATTTGAAAATCTTAATTAGCTCTGCTGGCAGTGTACTGCCAATTAAGTCTATTATCTCCTGTATGATGGAGGTCATCACACTTTAATGAGTGGGACTCAGTATGACTCAGTAATTAGAATGCTAATTTAAACATATGACAAGGATATCTGAAATTATTTTCATTTCTCTTCTTGATACATGTAAGGTCAACGTGTAATATTAATTAGATTGAGATCCAGGTTTGACCTCCACTGAGACCAAAACAGATGTGTTGGACAGGTGGACTCACCTGTCCACGCTGATGGCACACAGGTTGAGGATGGAGGCGGTGCACAGCATTACGTCCATGGTCATCAGAGCATCACAGATGTAGGTACTCAACGTCCATATACCTCCCAGAAACTAAGCACAACACAAACATGCTGAATTAACTAAATGATGCATTATCCTCACTTTACAAAAGTGTCCTCACTCTGCATATGTAAACTCATATCAGTCCTCACAAACACCCTCACTGACCTCAGTGTAGATGCAGAGCAGCCAAAATGTCCTCACTTTCTAAACTGTCCTGGCTTTTCTAAACTGTCCTCAATATGCATGTGCAAAGTGGTATTTGTCCTCACAAACACCTCTGTCTATACTGACCTCACTTTTTAAAAATGTCCTCATGCCAAAGTGTCCTTACTATGCAGTCGTATTGATCCTCAGAAACACAGACATACAGGCCACAACCGTCCTCAGTATGTTGGTGTAAGCTCCCATCAGTCTTTACAAACAGAGATGCCCTCACTGATCTCAGACTAGATATAGAGTGGACAAAATGTCCTCACTTTCTAAAAATGTCCCCACTATCTCAAAACCTCCTTACTTTCTGAACTGTCCTCACTATGCAAGTGTAAAGTCACAATGGTCCTCACAAACACTGACCTTAGAGTAGACGTAGAGTGGCCTCACTTTCTAACATCCTCACTAAGCCAGTGTGAAGTCATACTGGTCCTAATAAACACTGACCTCAGAGTAGACGTAGAGCGGCAGCACTAGCACTGCCAGCAGCAGGTCAGCCACTGCCAGGCTGATGATGAAGTAATTGGTGGCAGTTTTCAGGGAGCGCTCAGTGAGCACACTCAAACACACCAGGATATTCCCCAGGATGATGACCAGGATTAGGGGGACACCGAGGACCAGGGCCAGGTAGTTGTAATCCCTCAGGTGCATCTCACCTGGAGGGCTGCCAGGTGTCGCATTGTCCATGATGGAGGCCCCGAACACAGCTGCTGTGCTGCACTCAACATCTGGACACAACAGTTTACTGTCAGGGTGTTTACTGTGTTTCATAGACTTGGAGAGCGTATTTATAAAGTGTGCAGCTCTCACCTTGCTGTTACCTTTCCCAGGTGATGGCTCAGTGTTTCAGTCTCAGGAGTTTGACAGCAGACTGAGTTTGTATTCTTCAGACTCTTCTCTTTACTCATCATAATGAGGTCTGCTAGTTGTTGTTTTCTTCTGGTGACTGTAAATAATAAACAGGGAAATGTAGTTGATTTGGACTCAATCCCACATACACCGTCCTGCTGCCCCAAATACTCACTAGAGCACCAAATGTGGATTCATCCACCGCTGAAAGTAGTCCCCAATAAATGCACTATTTCCTCCTGTTTGAGTAATGTGTTAAAAACTACAGTTTTAGGAAACTACTACTTTTTTTTTTTTAATTAAAGTATATATTTGTGAGGTGTTTTTAAAGATTTGGATCCTGCTGGTTTCCTCCCTCAGTCCAAATACCTGTTAGTTGAATGGGAAGATCTAACTTGCAAACTCTACTATAAGCAAATGTAGGTTTAGTAAATGTAGTTTATCAGGATTTAGAAGAAAATCAGTTGTCTCCGAATGTCTCGAACAAATTGATTATATAAACAGACAGAGAGGACCTGGATTCTCCTGCTGGAGCAGTCATCTTCAGCCATGGACTGAAACATCTCAACAGCTATCAGATGGATTGTCATGAAGTTTGGTTCAGACATTCACATTCCCCTCAGGGTGAACTGTTATAATTTTGCAGATGATATCATAAAAGTTCACAATTAGATTAACATACAGTGCCAAGGTGAAACTCGAACTTCTGGGTTCACATTATGTTGATATTTGTAATAACACAAATAACAGAAAATCCAGCCTTGGAACAAACCTTACTCAATAGTATGTTGCATTTCACCTCAGATGTTAAGATTAAGGACAGTTTTTTTTTATGATATAATATCACTGTTTATTTAATATTTCTGTTTTTTAGCAGCTTTAATGAACACCATTTCCCATAAGCCCTAGACCTTTGCTAGTTACACGTTATGGCTCAACAGGAGAGAGTGGAGGAGGTCACGTTAGCTCAGACATGTCTAATAACAGCAGCACAGAGAGGACTGAATGCTGTAGATAGCTAAAACAAACAAATGACTTTAGAAGAGAGCGTTGGTGAGTTTTATGGATATGGATGAAACCAAGTTACCATGATGTAAAGTGAATTTTCATGGAAGCTGTAGTTTTTTCTGTTTTTGTTGTTTAACTAAAATCACAGAGGATTATATTTCTACTATCGTGTAGTTTATGGAGTTTATCAACACAGCTGCTGATCTCTGATGGAAGAAACAACAAAGTATTTGTCTACAGGAGGCGATACCCAATAGTTAGATTTAACAAAATAACCCCAGGATGAAGAAAGAAGCTGTTTTTCATCATACAGTATTTGTAGTTTGTTGTGGAGGATGATGGCTCATCTATCACAGCTGCCATATTGTTTCAGTAGCTGCAGAGTTTCTGATGATAAATGACTGAATCAGAATGACTGTAGACAACCTTCAGGTCACACAAATATTAGTTTCATACATTATGATTTATAATGTTGTAAACATGTTTGGATGATTGTCTTGATGTTATTAACAAACACAGACTGTGTTATGAAGAGCAGGTCTGGGAGAGGGGCTGTCTGAAGAGGAGCAGGAAGTAGGAGGAGCCTGGACTGATCAGAGCCTATATAGAGAGGATCGAGTTCAGGTGTGAGTCCTTTTGCACTACCTGCAGCAGAACCCTGGGCTCTCCACTGGCAGCAATTGTTTGTCTGAGTAATAATGTGAGTTTCTTTGTTCTTTGTACATTTGTTTGTATTATTTTGATGCTTGTTTTATGTTAAATTGGAGTAATAGAACACTGTGTTAGTTCTGGTCATTATAGGGCTGTCAGTTATTTGCTCCCTGTAAATACATTATATGATGTTTTCTGTTTAGATAAAACCAGCATCGATTGGTGCCAGCTTCCCCTGCCTTACTACCCGTTTGTCTACAATAAAATACAACTAAGATGGATTTCCCCAGTGTTTTATTGTGCCTGACTGCACATTCACGGTTCGTGAAAAGAGACACAAACCTTATATGGCGGTCATATAAGGAAGTGGAGCAGGTTGTATTAAATGTCAGCGGTATTGTTTGTTGAAGTGTCTCCTCTCAGAGTGAATTAGATCACAGAGCTGCTCTTATCTTGTGATGCTGCTCTCCAACAGCTTCAGCGTTACCATGACACCCACAGATGAGGACCAACAGCACATATAAACACACAAATGTATACACAACCAGATTTACAAAAAATACACTACCTACTTTGGTAAATCTCACTTTTCCTCTAGCACCACCTGCAGTTCAAAGCTTTCCTGTGGTTTGTGTTCCAATACCTGCAGAACTAACATGCCCATCAGCCACACCTGCACTCTGTTTATTGCTAATTGGCTAATGTTAGCATGCTAACACACTAAACTAAGATGGTGGACATGGTAAAAATTATATCTAATATATAGCATTTAGCTGTGTCTAAGTAACCTCACAGAGCTACTAGCATGACTGTAGAGAAAAATATACACAGCCTGCTTTAACAGGTTTACAGTTACCATGACACCTAGAAAGGAGGACAAACACCACCTACAAACACGGGTCTGGCTTTGGAGACGGTATGTACACAACCTTCCTTAAAAACATGCCTAACCTCATTTAAAACAAAAAAAGAAAATAACCTACTTTAACTGGCAGAAACTTGTCTTAACACAGGTTCTTGATGGAAGAATGTACAAATGGGTTTTTTTATTTATTTTTTAAAGCTACACATGTATAAAATGTTGAGGCTTTTGATGGGATTTATTTTGTAGATGAACTTCCCTTATTGTAGTGATGGCTATAACTGAGGGAGTTGAGTAATTTTAAATATTGTAGGAGCCATTCACTGAGTTAATCATGTTATATTGTTGTGTGAGATGACCTGCCTACATTATAATTATTTACATGGATACATACCTTAGTTGTGTACACCCCTGGTTACTTTGTTTTAAAGAAAAATAAATACTGAAAACAGTAGCTTCTTAATCTATACATATTAATAGTAGGTTGGCAGGCAGAGACTTGGCTGAACTTTGAGCTGTAAATAATTAATATAAAGACAAACCAGTCCAAATGAATAGGAAAGCTGAACGTTACATTTTGTTAGTAGATACTGTGATTGCATTGAAGATTATGCAAAGACAGCAGTATGTGCATTTTTGTGTTGTGAATCTGTTGTGTGTGTGTGACAATTTTTAAATGGGTGAAATAATCAACGCAAAGTTATTATACACTTTCCGTGAAGTTGATCAGAAAGCCAAACCCTTTTGTTTTTATCTTCACTGTTTCTGTAGTTACTGCTCTCTGCCTTTAGAGGGCGGTGTGAGTATCTGAAGATGAAGTCCAGGCCTGAAAGCTCTGTCTGCAGCTCAGTGATGTCACTAACAACATAAACAGAGCAACAGACAGAAGACTAAATGATCACAATCATCTCGTCACCTCCTGCTGCTTCATCAGCTGTCAGAGAGCAGCTTCTTATCAGCAGGACGTTTCATTTAATTGATCCACAGCTGATTTTCTTTCATGCTGGGAGGCTTTAACCACAAAGTCAGAGAGGAAACAGAAGAAGAGGTCAGAGCGGAGGGTTGGATCAGTGTGTGATGTATTTATCAGAGTGTTTGATTGTTTTTACAGATAAAAGCTGAAACAAGCTGAAGAGTTCTGATCCGTCACAGCAGGAAGTCTCTCTAATAAACATACATTAAACCGCAGATCTGTCATCAGACACACTGTCACCTAATAACACCAAAACCCAGAGACACACTGCAGCTTCATTTTCTCCCTCCAGGCTCCAACCTACAAACACTGGACAGCATCTTCTGCTGTCTACAGCCTGGTTAATGTTAGTGAAGATGGAGGTTACACAAAAGATGAACATGCAGCTCTGTGACAGGGACCCTGTCATCCACCACACCGACCCCCCAGCACCCACAGGGGGGCAAAGCAAACTGTGTCCTGAAAGTCCTCCTCAGCTTTCACACACTGATGTAACGGTGACTCATTCTGCATCACCTTGTAAATTGCTGTCATCTGACCTGATTGGCTCTAACAAGCTCAATAACTTTTAAAGCAAAGCCATTAAAACCAGTATAACACATCCTGTCCATTAACAGCTTGACCTGTGTGTTTTTGTAGACGGAAAAGTTCAGGATGGCACTAAAACATCCAGGAGCGCTTTCACCTCCACAGGTGACTGAGGAAGGTTATCACATTCACAGCACAGGCGTGTTACACTTCATCTCACCTGTCAAACCTTTTTCTTTTCTTTAGAACATCATTTGGTCGAGCAGCGTGATCTTTCCCGAGTGTTTCCTGTAATATTCAGTACCGTGTCTCAGTATTCTGTCTGAATCGATCTGGATTCAGACAGACTGCACATGAACTAAATACTGAAGTACGTTTCTTAACTCTTCATGTCGTTTGATATAACACTACGTCAGATGTGGACATGATTCATAAAGATATTGGAGTGTTACAGGAGTCCTCACAAATATGACGACTAAACATGTCAGACATTAAATCAAACAGCCGGCAGACGAGATCAAACCAACAGCAAGAAGAGAAGAAGAAACAGTCGGGTTGTTTCAGGACTTCAGCAGATCAGTGTGTGTGTATGTGTGTTGATGGTATCTAGCAGTCACAAACAGATACTGAATGCTTCACTAACACTGTACAGACTCAAAACAATACTGATCAATATCTGTTGACATTGTCTCAATCTGCTGTTGTGGGCAGGAAGTGATCAGCTTATATTTCCTTTATTATTTCCAAACCCCAGTCTCTATCTTCTCTGACAGGCTTCTGCGTCCAGCTCACAGTGTAACAGAGGATCAATTTGACAGCAGAAAGACTCAACAAAGTACATGTGAGATGAACCTCAGAGACAGAGACCCCCTTAACTATCTTTGGTGGTTACCTCTGATTGTATGCTGATACATGAAACTAGTCCAGTATGGAGATGTATCTATCTGAATATGAGTCATGTCACAGCGTCTGTTGATGCTCCTCTGAATGTTTGAGTAACAGATTTCTGAGTTTGAAAACACTGCAGAGATTTTTAATATTCACACGAGTTCTTCATTCACACCATCACCAGATAAACTGTATGTATTTAACAAGTCAACACAATGTGTTACTGGATGACGTCACATCGTGGTGTGGCTAAAGGTGGCCTTTAGATAGGTGTCCTGGTGGCTGAATGATTAAGATATGTACCACACAACTACAATGCCCCAGGATTGATTCCAATTGGAGACCTTTTGTTGCATGTCACGCACTTTCCACTGGTTTCCTGTTTACCTATCACTATCAACTATACAATAAAGGTGAACATGCCCAAAAAATAATCTTAATCACTTAAATGACTGTACAGAGGAGCGCCGTTGAGGAATTTTTGTAAACAACCAATATGGCTGTTGCAGATGTGTAACGTTCTGAATCTGCTATCGCGTTAGTATTAGACGAACTGGAGGGAATATTTTCTCTAAAAGAACGCTGCACTTAAAGCTGTTGTCGATAAGAAAAATGTGTTTTCCGTACTTCCAACAGGATTCAGTCAATGCTACATCACACGCTTCGTTGCTCTGATTGGTTGTAGGTCTATCCAGTTGAGTCCAGAGGCATTTTGGTCTGCACCCGTTGATAACACCTCTTGGAAATCGAAAATGAACTGAGAGGTTCTGGCGATGTCAGACTAGAAATAAAGTATCTGAATGTGCAAATGTCACATTTGTACCTTTAATGGTTTTAGAGGAAGAACACGTTTTAGCAGAAATTTGTTTGGGGGAAAATGTCCCATTAAAGCAGTCGGGTTCCAACAGCACTGGTGCTTCGACCTCAAACATCTCCTCATGTATCATCCTGAAGACCAGGGGTGAAGAAGTGACTTGGTACATTTACTCTAGTACTGTAGGTAGGTACAATTTTGAGGTACTTGAGTATTTCCATTTTATGTTACTTTATACTTTATCTTTTTTAAATTGTTGTACAAAACATGTCTGTCATCCGTTTCCATGGTAACCCACTTGTGTGACAGGTGTGACATATCAGCCTGCTGCTTAAACAGCGGGATCATCACACAGGTGTTTGCTGTGATGGAGAGAATAAAAGGACGAGCGTCAGATTGTAAGAGATGAGCGTGACCTTTACAGGAAAGGTCACTAATGTTGGATGTTTCTGACATTCTCTCTGTCTGAAACTCTGTGTTGTCTGTTGTGGAGGTGATGGATGAAACTGAACTGTCATGAATCAGGTCCAGACTGTGGAGCAGCTTCACTCCTTTTCATCTTTGAAATAACAGACCTCGTGTTTTCAGGAGGCTCTGAGACAAGAGGAGGCGGACATGTTAAATCTCTGAGTTCAGAAACCATAGCAACGGACCCGAAGATGTTTACCTGCATGTGATTTAGTTAGTCAGAGCGTGTCACTGAGGGGGTGGAGCAACAGGAGGTGGAGCATCGTCATCATCATCATCATCATCACAGGGACATATTTACCTTGAAGTGACTGTTGGAGGTTTGATGTTTCATTCAGTTTCCATGACAAATCTGTAAGTTATTCTATCTGTCAGTTGTTACCAATATTTACATCTTGTGAGCTCTTGAGAGTAGCCAGTATGTTTTCTCACAGGTGGTCTGTGAGTTGTAAAGAGTGAGCCAAAGAATCATTTTCCCTCTCTGACTGTTGAATCCCAACTAGGTAGAATTATCCAGTAATTCACAAAAAAGCTAATTTTAGAGCAAAGTCTGAAAAAAAACATAATTTTGTGTAGCAGAAATATATATTTTTCCCGTCATTTATTTCCTAACTCTGTGGAGAAGTTGTTGACGTAGATTGTGTGCAGAATCGTCCAATATTGATGCAATATTAAGTGCCCTGAGATAACTTTGTTATGATATGGCGCTATATAAATAAACTGAATTGAATTGAATTGAATTGAATGTCTGGGATACTGAACTGTAAAATGGCACATGCTGCTTGTGTTGACATGATAAAACAATCAAAAACCACGTGTACCAACAGACCAGTACACACTAACTCATCAAACAAAGTTTCTGTTTACATTCAGTTTCTCACTACACTACTACTTACTAACAAACATGTTGAATGTTCTTCACTCCTTATAAAATGTTTGTAAAGATTCATTTTAAAAGTATTTTAAATCCTGTAGTTTTGACATCCATGTTTACTGGCTAACAGTCTTCTTGTTTTCTGTGTTTGTTGATGCAGAGCTGTGACTCTTGGCACATTACCGCCACCTGTAGATCAGTAAAATAGTTTGAAACCATTGGCCGGATGTGTCACCCACGTGCATGTGTGCATATATAATTCAATTTAAATTCAGGTTTATTTATATAACACCAAATCATAACAACATAAGTGTGTCCTTATGAGCGTGCACAAAATAACTCAAGACCCGCTCTACACCTTGCTCTACAGCGCCACTAGAGGTCAAAACTCCACAAGGAACCTTTAAATGTGTAATGCAAAGATCAGACTACAGTGTTTTAGGTCTCTTTCACACCTGGTCTCTTTCACACCTGGACTCTTTCACACCTGTAGTTCAGTTAATTTGTTCTGGTCTGGTTTATGATCAATATCGCCCTGATTCCTGCCATTTTCCTCTCCCAGCCTATTTATTTACCTGCATACTACCCGCAGTAACCCCTGTTCCTGCCATTCCCCATCACCTGACTGCCACACCCACTGGCTCACCTGTTCCCTCTTCCCTCATTATCCCTGCAGTATTTATACTGGCCCATTTCTATCTGTTCCCTGTCAGGATTGATGTGTTCCTCACTAAGCATTCCAGGCACTTCACCTGCCTGCCTGTTACCTGCCTGTCACCTGCCTCGTACCTGCCCGTTACCTGCCTGTCACCTGCCTGTCACCTGTCTCTTACCTGCCCGTTACCTGCCTGTCTGTTACCTGCCTGTCACCTGCCTGTTACCTGCCTGCCTCTTACCTGCCTGTTACCTGCCTGTCACCTGCCTGTCACCTGCCTCTTACCTGCCTGTTACCTGCCTGTCACCTGCCTGTCACCTGCCTGTTACCTGCTTGTTACCTGCCTGCCTGTTACCTGCCTCTTACCTGCCTATTACCTGCTTGTTACCTGTCTCCCTGTTACCTGCTTGTTACCTGTCTATCTGTTATCTGCCTGATCACCTGCATATTTATTTGCTTGTTCTCTGTGTTGTGCTTTTGGGTCCAAACCTGTGTAAGCTGTGACATTACACTGAGAGCTGTAAACATGAAGTCACATGACAGTTTTGGTGACATCATCACAGAGGAAAATCAGTCTGCTCTTTAATGAACCTGATTTGTTTATTGATCTTCTCTTGGGTCACAGAGAAATAATAAGAAAAAGGATTCAACATGATGCAGAATCTTATCTCACGGTCCAGTTAGGAGAAAGATAATTATATCAAACTTCAGTTTCCAACATCCACAATGAGTTTTATACTTACGAAGCTGATTTCAGCTATAATTTATCATCACTGATATTATTCATCATGAATCATGTCTGAACCAAAAGGAAGTGATGTACAACAGCTCTAAACTGGTGCTTGTCTGTGATTGGTAGACTGGTGATTACATCAGCTGTGAGTCATGTTTGGGGGGCGGGGCCTCAGAGAGCAGCTGCATCCTAAATGAAGATGAATTAATGATCAGAGCTGCAGGTGTTCAACAGCTGGATGGATTAAACATGAGGTCATCAGGTCATGATGTCATGAGGTCACATGACGGAGGGAGGACACCAGCTAGAAGGAGTTCAGAGAGAGACCACCATAATCCATAAACCATTAATTAATAATAAATAATAACCACATCTGTCAGTCCATAATCCAGCTGTGCAGAGATTTTTCTATATAAAAGCTTCTCACACATTTGACTGGTCAACACAATATTTTCAGATGCTAATAACTATATTTTAGGACACTGTTTCTCAACCAGGAGTTTATGGACCTTTAGTGGTCTGTGACAGCATGACAGGTGGTCCATAGAAGATTTTTAAATAAATAAGTTATATATTTCATCATATATTTCTTTTGCCTATTAAAATAATCATAATGACACCAGAAACCTGGTCTTTGTAATCAGGTTAGGTCTAGGGTTAGAGAAACCTGGTTTCAGGTGGATTTCTCCTGGAGATCAGCTGTTTCCCCCTCATGCAGGTAACCAGGTTTCTACGCTCCACCCGTGTTGGTCAACTTTGGAAAAGACTGTGTGAGGTCAAAACGTTGGTGATAAATGAAATCACCTGAGCTCAGTGTTTGAGGTAAAACATCTGAACTAACTTTCGAAATAGACTTGTATCTGCACGGGATTCAACAAATGATTAGCAACAAGTCGTGTCAACAGGAAACTTCTTAATTAGATATCAAGAACCTGTAGCTGTAGCAGCTGTAATGAACTGACTGACAGGTCGGCCAATTCAGTTTCCTTCTGCATTTTTTTTCTTTCATTTCTTTGAAAGCTAAAACATTTGTACGATCATAAGAATGCAAAATGTAACAATAAAGTACAACGAATAAAAAACATTCGAAAACATTAAAGATTCAGACTTACAGTTTAGAAAACGTCTTCACAGATTCTCCTTCAAAAAAGAGTCAAAATAATGTCTGCAGTCAAATGTTCTCTCTTCGTCTTCTTCTTCTTCTTCTTCTTCTTCTTCACTTCCTCCTTTTTCAGTCGGGTCAGATTTATTTGTCCAAAATCACAGATTTATAATCTGAACAGCATCCTCCATCTTCACAGCTCCTCCTGAGCATCCTCCTTTTTTATCAGTTTCTCCTCCTCCTCGTCCTCCTCCTCCTCCTCCTCCTCTTTTTATCCTTTAGTTATCCTCCTCTGTTCCTCCTCCTGTTTCTTTGTTCCTCCTGCTTCTCCTCCTGTGTCCTCGTCGTGTCTTCCGCTCTGAAGTAACAGAAACTTTTTTCTTCTCATCTATAAAAAGATTCAACATCCAAACACCATCACCCCCCACTCTCTCTCTCCGTCTGTCTCTCTCTCTGTCTCTCTCTCTCTCTCTCTCTCTGTCTGTCTCTCTCTCCGTCTGTCTCTCTCTCCATCTGTCTCTCTCTCTCTCTCTCTCTCTCGCTGTCTCTCTCTTTATTGGAGCTCTGTGATTGGCTGACAGTCAGTAGTGATGTAGAAACCCACCTCTCTCTCTCATCAGGTTGTTTTTCTTTGTTCTGCTCTTCTTCTGTGGTGTTTCTACCTGCTTCCTGTTACAGTTGACTTCTCTGCTGATGAATGTAACATGTCCATATTTCCATATATACACTTCTAGTCTAGTAGCAAAAATGTAGTAAAAAGAAAAGAAACGTGTTGTAGAGGAGCAGTTTACTGAGTGTGTGAGTGTTCACATCATATCATCACTGATATCATGTTGTTTATGTGTAGAATTATAGTCCACAACCCTAACCCTCAGTAACATCAGGTTTAGTTGCAGCTTCATTGTTCTGCAAAGAAATGACGACTTGTTTTCACAGCTTGTGTTGAATGTATAACCTGATTATTCTCTGTAGACCTTTATACCAGCTAACTACAGTTTATAACAGCAGCCATGTTGGAAATCTGATCTCAGAGCAGCTCAAACTGCAGACAAACGACCAAACTTTCTGAGTTGCCAGAAATCAAACTGATTGTCCGATAGATTATTGATCAATCAGATGATTAATCAGTTAATCGATCAGGTGATTAATCAGTTGATCAATCAGGTGATTAATCATTCGACCTCAAACTGAATGTCAAACCGATCTGACAGAAATTTGTCCTTCATCGTGATCTCACGGCGTCGTCGGGTTCATGAAAACAGTTCCTCATGTGTTAAACTCAGTGCAGCTGAGTGAGAAGACGAGAGGTGGAACAGACACAGGTGTTCACATGCAAACAGGTGATTGAAGACAATCGTGTCTGCCCGTGAGAATGAGGCTGATGCAACCACTTCTACAATGATTGACATTCATAACACAGAACATATGTATAGTTTTATAAATCTGCAGAAATCAGTGCACATGTAGAATTCTGTGCCAACACACAGTTTGTCTTGATGTTGGTTTATAGCTGACATTAATAACTCCAAGGTGTTTTAATATTATAAACCTGTTCATTAGCTCTTCTTACCTGAGAAACCGTTTCTTTGGCTGCAATCACACAGATTTCATTCAGCCAGTGAAGGTTTAAAATAAATGTTCAGATTAGCAGCACCTTCTTCCTGAAAAAGCCCAACACATCCATTAAAACCAGTCTGACCTTTTCCTGCTGCCTGATGGATGAGCAGCATCACATCAGGCTAATTCCACCTTACAAAGACTGCCAGGATCAAGCTTCTCAGCAGAGCCTGTCACACTGTACTGAGGGGAGAAAACAGGGTTAATATCTGGTGCTGAAATGTCACCTGTGACACCTGGAGGAGACCTGCTGCTCCGATGTCAGACTGCTGTTTATCTGCCTGGAGACAGCTGCTCATAAATCTGACCTGAGATCTGTCCTGTTGGTCTGGGTTCAGTCAACATGTTGGTTAAACTGGTCGGCTGGTGTCTCCTGTTGTTCTGTCAGGTTGATTGAGAGTGACTCAGAAGCATCTGAATCCCTTCTTCACTCTCACTTTTCTTCTTCTTCCTGCTCTTTGTTCAAATCACTACAGGAAGTGTTTATGTTGACTTTAAGTTAAGGTTTCTTTCTTTCAGTTATGCAACAGAGTTCTTATGCACCATTAAGTCTTACTGACAGCGATGCAGCAACAAAAACTCTCGACTGTGCATTCGTCTTCTCTAAAGACTTCACGGAAATCAGTTTTCATTCAACACACTGAAGATCTGTGTGTATGAAGGGAGGTGATGCTGCTCAGAGTGAAAACTATTCCACCTGGTTTCTCATTTCAACATGTGTCCAATAGGATTCTGAAACTCCTTAAAGGACCAGTCCACTAGTTTTCACAGTCAGTCCAGTAATTCCTCTGTGCTTACAAGTTACATTACTGACAAAACTACTAAATTCATACAAGTGGAGCTATGATTTTAAAGTGTGTTTTTCCTTCCAGTAGCTCATTGGTGGATGTTTCCTCCTCCAACATTATCTCTCACTCACACTCCTCCATACACCTTCACCTCTCACCTCTTAAACTTCCTCTCACCCTGTTTCCACGGTGATTTATCACATTTAATTCTCATTAACACATAATTCACTTCCCCCTGTATGTCTTTTATACATGTCTTTTAATTCTAAAGTGTACCAGCAGGTATAGGTCATCAATGAAGATGATCAATGACACGATCAATGACATGATCACTAACATAATCAGTACAGCTGCAGTTTCAGTGATAACATAATGTATACTGTTTACAACCCTTCTTAATGTTGTTTTGTTTTGACACTATCATCTCGAACTTCAACCATTGCACCTACTAACCACTGTAACTACTAACTGTAACTACTAACAACTGCACCTACTAACCACTGTAACTACTAACTGTAACTACTAACAACTGCACCTACTAACCACTGTAACTACTAACCACTGCATCAATTAACCACTGTAACTACTAACCACTGTAACTACTAACAACTGTAACTACTAACCACTGCATCAATTAACCACTGTAACTACTAACCACTGTAACTACTAACAACTGCACCTACTAACCACTGTAACTACTAACCACTGCATCAATTAACCACTGTAACTACTAACAACTGTAACTACTAACAACTGCACCTACTAACCACTGTAACTACTAACTGTAACTACTAACAACTGCACCTACTAACCACTGTAACTACTAACCACTGCATCAATTAACCACTGTAACTACTAACCACTGTAACTACTAACAACTGTAACTACTAACCACTGCATCAATTAACCACTGTAACTACTAACCACTGTAACTACTAACAACTGCACCTACTAACCACTGTAACTACTAACCACTGCATCAATTAACCACTGTAACTACTAACAACTGTAACTACTAACAACTGCACCTACTAACCACTGTGACTACTAACAACTGTAACTACTAACAACTGCACCTACTAACCACTGTGACTACTAACAACTGTAACTACTAACCACTGTGACTACTAACAACTGTAACTACTAACAACTGCACCTACTAACCACTGTAACTACTAACCACTGTAACTACTAACCACTGTAACTACTAACCACTGTGACTACTAACAACTGCACCTACTAACCACTGTAACCACTAACCACTACACCTACTATCCACTGTAACTACTAACCACTATACCTACTATCCACTGTAACTACTAACCACGTCGTGGAGATTTCATAAATGTATGACAGTGTGGTCACATGATGAACAGCTGAAGTGTTTTCTGTCATCTGATACCAAAGGTCCTGAACATCTATCAGCTGTCTGAGAGGTATGTCATATATTCTGTCTTATCTCAGTTACTACACAGTTTTAATACTTCAATAAAACCACATAGAACACATAAACATGATCATGTTTCATCTTTTATAGAAACTGTTTGTCTCTTAAACAGAGACGAATAACAACAACAACAAAATGAAGAAATGTGTGCTTCCAGTTGAAACTTGCTGTAGATTTTCTGTCTGGTTGGGTCTTATAGTTATATAACATGTTATTGTTGGTGGTTCAGACCTTCAGTCTGTATTGAGCTTCATAATGAACCTGAGAGTCTCAACACTCCACATGTTAATGAGCCGTTTGTTATTAGCATTTGTGAGAGGAAGCAGCAGAAATGTTCTTTTATCCTCATTCATGATGGACATATGTTTCATACATTATTCATGACCGATCTGCATATGGAGAATTTAAATCACATTAAAAACTGTTTTTAATAATCTGTTGAAGAAATATAAAACTGATTTTATTGAAATACTGTTTTACACTGATAAAAAGCTGAGGGACTCATTTAAATAATAGAATCTATAATTATACACACCCACACACACACAGAGACCCAGTCACACATTTGATTTGTTTTCTAATCACAGACTGAAGCATCAGCTGATCTGCATAAAACATATTAAATACATCACAACTGTCAACTATAAACTACACTCATCTTTTAACAGTGAGGCCAAAACCCAGAGATACATGTACTGTGGTCTCTTTTTCTAGAAACTAAAAATATAAAACAAACTAGAAAACATTGCCTCAAAAGAGGCAGAAATGTGCTGGTTTAAAACAAACTGCTGGCGTTAAAGTTAACGGTTAATGTTTATTTATATTTACTCATTTTTCCTTTAAAAGGACGGCATATTTGATCATCTGATCATCTGATTAAACAGTTGGTTTAGTTTTTAAACCTCTCCATCTGTCTATCATTTTATTTTTCCTCTCTCAGTCAGTGTTCATCATCTTCGTCATCTTCATCATCACAGCCCAGCTGCACCTTCTCTGTCGGCCATGCTTGATTGCTCCTTCAGAGATAATCATCCAATCAGCTGCAGTCAGGACACTGATTGTGTTTCCAATCAGAGAAGCTTCAGCTGTGAGGTTCAAACACCTTCACTTTAAGAAACAGATCAAGTCCAACTTGTTTAAATGTTCACACAAACATTAGTTCTGGATGAAATCAAACACGACTGAACAGACTGATGAAATTAATCTCAATAAACTTTATTTATCTTAGAACATGGACAGTAAACAATGTTTACATGTTTCCTGGTGATGTGTTGTGCATAAAAGGTTTTGGATTACTATTATTATAAAAATGTAAATGTATATAAATGGAAGAAATAACATTAAATGAAGTGAAATGAACTTTAATACACTTTTCATTTGAGACACGTGGAAAACTCAAAACATCATTCGCTTCGTCATTTACAGTTTAAACATCTGAATACAGTAAAATAAATCACAATAGAGACTGTGTTTGAATCATCTGAAGAGACTTCTTCAGTGTCCACAGAGGAACATACAATACTCATACAATACTCAGACAATACTCATACAATACTCATACAATACTCAGACAATACTCATACAATACTCAAAACATGTAAATACAACAAACGCATTCAGCATCTTTGTTCAGATCAAAGGCAACAACACAATATTATACTGCAACAGTTTTAGTGATAAACAGAGTTTATCAGAGTTCCTCTGAATGATCTTCAGACGCCCTGTTCTCTGTTCCTCTGCTGCCCCCTGCAGGACGAGCTCACACTGCAACACTCTTGGTGTTTTTAAATCCAACTTTATGAATACAACTATGTAGAACAGTAGCTTCAACAAAGCTAATAAGTTAAAAAAGATAGTGAATTAATTCAACGAAAATATCTAAATGTGTGAACATATATACATATAGGTTGTATAAACATACATTCACAAAATTCTGACTTCACTATCGCTTTAGGGTTGGGTATTATTTAAAGATAATGGAGTGAAGGGGATGAAATACTAAAAACAATTTTATTGAACGGATTTAAAACAGGAATCACTTTGAATGATCAGAATCAAGTTTATTGATCATAGAAGGAGTCTGAGTCCAGCTGATAGTGAACTAACAAGAAGATTAAAGGACATTTAACTGAAGACAGACCATCAAAAACACATAACAATCATCACTGTTAACTGTTAAACATGTGACAGAAACTGTTGCTATAGAAACCGCTGACATCCCAGAGCAGAACAAACTGTTTGAACTGTTTCTGGAAGTCCAAGCAACTTTTGTCCAAACAGATCCTGAACTGAATAAACTGGCTTCTTCTGCAGCTTTCAACTGTATCTCACTGTCTTCATCATCAGATTTTCAAGGTCAAAAAGGTCCAGAGTGAACTGTGACACTCTACTGTTATATAATCTATAACTATTTATATATAAACTATATCGGAGTATAACGTTTGGAACTACTGATTCTGAAATGTTTCAGAGACACTTTTTAAAAAAGAAATGTATAGAAAAACAATATAATCCAACACAGGACCACGAGGACTGAAGATGTTTTCTTCCGATCTGATTGGTCGGTCAGCTGTGGATGTGTCCTCTGACATCACTTCCCGTTTCCAAAAGGATCAGAAGAAGATCGTCCGGCTCGTTCGTCTCCTCCAGACTGAAGATTGTGACCCAAATTCATCAGAGCACAAAGACTGAACTGACAGGCTGCAGGAACAGCGTACCCTACTGTCCTGTAGGATCAATACACCAATCAATACATCTATCAATACGCCAATCAATACATCTATCAATGCATCAATAAATACATGTATCAATTCAAATATCAATACATCAATCAATACATATATCAATACATCAGTAAATACACCAAGCAATACATATATCTATACGTCAATCAATACATCGATCAATACATATATCAATACATCTATCAATACTGAGCTGACAGGCTGCAGGAGCAGTGTATCCCACTGTCCTGAAGGATCAATACATCAATAGATTAATCAATAAGTGTGTGTATGTGTGGTGTTCTCACCCCGTGGATCCGCTGTGTGTGACTTTGTTCCTGAAGCACAAACAAAACCATCAAGTACAGAATTATCTATCATGTTGTCTGAATATTAGTCTTTGATTTGGATGATTATTGATTACTGATCAAAGACTGACCTGTTCATAGAGTTAAGGTCGGTTTGATTTGGCTGCTGCAGACTCTCCTCTGACCTGCTGAGAGACGAAACATGTTTTTATTCTTTTACTCAGCTCTTCATTTCAGTGCAGCATCAACCCTCTGTTTGCCCTCTGACCTCTGAGCTCAGTCCTCTAGCCTCTGAACCTCTGACCTCTAGCCTCTGAACCTGTGGCTTCCGACAGAAAAGATCTCTGTTCTGTTTTAAGTCTGAATTCAGAACCAAAGTGAATGAATATGGTCTTTTAATTCTGTTTTTTATTCATATTGATTCACATAGTTCATGTATTTAGTCACTTTATATGAATTCGAGTCACTTTAATAAATGCTGTTTATTGACAGTGTTTGAACAGTTCAAATGATTTACTCTTTGTTTTTGACTAATCAGCTTTTATCTGTCTCTAAATACTACAATACCCATGAGCCTCGGCTGCTGTTTCCATGGAGAAGTGGCCAATCAGAGGACAGAGTGGTAGAGACGATGATGATGATGATGATGATGACTTCATAGCTTTAACAGCTGCTACCTGTCATTTCTTCCCGATGCCAAACGGGTCGGTGGTGGCGCCGCCCGCTGTCTGGTCCCCGCCCTGCAGGGCGGAGCCAAGGTTCGCTGTCAGACAGGTGGAGAGGACACAGCGTCTGGAATGGGTCATGCTGAGGGGGGACACCACAGGTGAGAACATGTTTCAGCAGCAGTTCACTGTAAATGTATTTAATTATCTGTATCGTCAGACGTCTAATGAACAGAAGTAAGATATGAACAAATAAATGACAACTTTCAAACATGTCGACCTTCAAGTTGTGAAATAAAATGTACAGAAAATCTAACTAGAACTCTGAATACAAACATAATCCAATAATTCAAACCTAATTTGGGGTCTTTGGGGAACCTGGACTCATGACATCCTGTCTGAGACACTTCCTGTTTGCAGGAGAACCATCTGATTAAACTTCAGTGGGTGCAGACAAAAAAATCACAATGAAGCTCATTTTAGTAATGAATCCTGTTGTGTCATGTGACTGTGTATGTTGCCTGCCGGTTCCCCCTCAGTGTTCTGCAGTAACAATGTGATGACCTCAGTCAGGTCTTAATTTTCTGGTAACGTTTTTATAAATACATAAACATGATGATGATGTTGTCTCAGGATAACGAGAAAAAGATGTCAGGCTGCTGTCGGCTCCGCCCACTGTTGTTTCCCTCAGCCAATCAGATTATTTCACAGAGGTCAGAGGTCAGACAGGGATACATACTCCTGAGGGGAATCCCTGAAACGCAAAGAAATAAAGGAACACCTGGTTTCGTAGAGCTCCTGTTTTTACCTGCACAGGTAAATATCGAGTGAATATTTTCATGAGGAGAAAAATCTTACAGTTTGTCCAGTGGAAGAAGAAACCTGGAAAACAGAGTCAGTTTTATAAGTTACAGTTTGAACCTGATTTCAAACCTGAAAGAAATTAATGTACTTACATGAAAGGAGCGAAGTGCGTTCCATTCGTCGTGGTGTTCGATGTGGCGTCCCTGAGGAAAAATATAAAACTTCATCAAACACTATATATATATATATATATATACTCTCTCTCTCTGTCTATATACATATATATACATATATCTAAATTAATGTTCTTTGGTAAATTCTGATTTAAAATTGCACAATTCAAATGTCACTGGACACAGAAAACTTTGTACCTTCATATGATTTGTATTATATATCATTAAGTCATAAAAGATCTTAGAGCTAAGAGCTATGGGATCAAAATGGGAGCTTCTTCTTTGAAACATGTTTAAGATTTCTTAGCTATGTTTGTTTCTCAGAATTTATAATTCAGCTGAATTTTACTGATAACGACACGTTTTGTTCTCACTTTACAAGATTCTGAATTTAAAACTATGATTTATTTTCATAACGTAAAGATTTGATACAATGTAATAATATAATTACATGATGGTATTTATAATATAATACAATGTAATAAAATTTAATTGTGATCTTTTTGTCATGTCGTCATGATGAGATTTGTTTTTAATAATTGAGTCATAATGTTTCCTCGAAGCTCTGGATCTTCTAATAACGACATGATAAACGCGTCATGATCTTTGAGATCTGTGATTTAATCTCCAGATTTGAGGCTGCAGTTTGGTGGAATAATAATAATATAGAATTTAAAAGGGCAGACTCACCTGGTGGAGTTTCCCTCTGTGTTGTTCAGACTCACAGGGATCTGATCATCATGTCTACAGACAGGAAACAGACACGTCTTCATCGATCTCTCCATGATCAGAAATCACGCAGTTTACTGATTCTTCAGCACACGAGCTGATAAAACTTAACCCTTTATCTTCTGAATATTTGACGTGTTGTTGAGTTTAAATCTCACCTGGAGTCGATGAGTGAAGGAGGAAGAGGATTGGCAGACACAGAACCCATCATCATCATCATCAGAAAGAGAGCAACAGACTGAAGAGCCTTCATCATCTGATCCACAACAGACAGACAGAGACAGACGGGCAGAGAGGAGGTCTGTCAGACTGTATTTATACTCACAGACTGTGAGGTCAGACCAAACCTCTTCAGAGCTTCCTGTGGTGCTCTGAAGGCCGGCTGAAGGCCCCTCTGTCTGCAGGATGAATGATGATGATCATCAGTGCTGTTTCAATATTTACTCTGCTCTGATATCAGCGGGGTCATGAGAACCAGTCAGACCCCCCTTCATGAGGGACGAGTCGTCCGTCACCACAGAAACACCTGCAGTTCAGTCAGATGACATCATGACATCTTTATGTTTATATATGCTGTGTGATCGATCGATATCGTAACTGGACCAACACACCAACTGTTCCTGGATCAGAGGGAACATCAGGTTCAGAAAACACTTCCCCTGACCCCTCAGGGCCTCCGTACAAGACAGAGCCCTTAATTTTGTTACAAAGAAGTGTTTAAAAAAACAATTGTACATAAAAAGGCATTTTTTTAAAAGCAAAAATGTTTTCAGAAATGTAAGATTTGACAGAAAGTCACAACCAACAAGATCTTTTATTTTCTTCAACATCTGTTATAAGTTAAAACATCTGGATCAAACATGACACTCTTCTTTCATCACCACGTGTTTTCAGCTGAAGGAGAACTTGACATTAATCAGCTGAGTTTTGGTCTAAAAACACCAGAATGAGACTCAGTCACGTGAGACCTGAAACATCTTCCACTTCCTGAAAATAAAACTTCTGTCTTCACTGAAAATTAAAGCTGAAGGTTTTTACACACAGAATAACACGTGGAGAGGGATGGAGGAGTAGCTACAAATCAATATTTAGTTATTGATAGGCTAAGGTTAATCTATGGTCACTGTACAGAAAACAACGAGTCGGGGACATTTCTATTAGTCACGCGGTGTGTAAACAGAGCGGGTTTGTGTTTGGACAGGTCGTGGTTTATCGGAAGTCCTCGGCGGAGAACATGCCCTTGGCGCGGCGCAGGATGGAGTCCTTGGACGCGTCGTACGGATGCTCTTTGGACGGGATCTCAAGCACGGCCGGGATCGACTGCATGTGGCCGTCGATCGCGTGACGGATCATCTCGGCGATGAACTGGTTAATCAGGATGATGCCGATGTCGTTACGCGCCAAGAAGCTCCTGGAGGGAAGAAGATGGAGGAAAAACAGATTAACCACACTTCATTCAAATGTCTATCAGTTTAACGCTGACATTGGTAGAGCAGTTAGTAGGCCTAGTTATTGTGTTTTAAGAATTAATAGGGAGCTTCTGGGGAATCCAGCATTGCTTGCTGAATATTTATATCTCGATTTGACTTTAAAATATTTTAGTAAACTCCTACAATGATTTAATAGATAAGTGAAACTTTGAATTGCTTATTTGTTCACTGGAGTTTGGTTTTGGGTTAAACACGAATCCAGAGGCTTAACAACCAATTTAATATTCCGATTAATGGAACATTTTGAATCGCGCCTTCAGAGCAGCACGCCGTGTCTCCATCTGCTGCCAGCGGGATTATTATACACCGAGCTGATCAGGGATGAGCGAACATCTCCGGAACGCTTTAAATGAAGCGATATTTGCGTCTGAAGAAGCGTTTTACTTGAAGGTCTCCTCGATCTCCGTGACGCTCGTGTCCTTCTCCACCACCAGGAAGTTCGGTTTCCGGTTCTTGTTGAGCTCACCGATCCCGCCGAGCAGGAAGCCGGTGCACGTGTCCTCGTCTCCGATAACGGCGATCAGTTTCCCGCGGCCGGCCATCACGGAGTTTCAGATGTTAAGATTTAACCGAGAAAAGAGAAAAGCAGGATAAAACCGAGCTGCGCTGACAGACGCGACAGATCACGTGAGCAGGTCAGCTGACCGACACTTCCGCTTCCTGCTGCTGTGAGGGAAGCTCGGAAAACCCAAACCGGCAATTCAATCAGATCAAACTGAACTTCATCATGTGATTTTATATTAAACAAACCAAATAAAAACATGCTGCCTTCAGGAGCTCATTGTAAACCTGACTTTCAAGTCTTCGAAAGTCACAAATAAAGACGTTTTGGTGTTTCTCTGTGTTTCATTCACCGCTTCCTAACTTTCCTTGCTGTTGTTTTAATACTTTATTTGTCATTAATCTAATTTCTGGACTCATAACCCCCAAAATAATATTTTTACAGCTGTGGGTGTAACAGAGCAAACTGTAAGCATAGCATTTTGTGTAAAACACGTTGTAACATTGGTTTTGAACTTGAACTTTATTATTAGAATAATTATTATTATTATTATTACAAATATACACACATCTATCATTCACATGTACCTGTGCACATGAACTTTTTGCAAGAATTCAAAGAGGCTCCACAGGAACCAGTCACTGTGCCAAAAGTAGACAAAATAAATCTGATAAAAATACATGACGAAAAAATACGTCAAATAAAGTTGAAGTCAAAAAAATGCAGTTAAATGAAGCGCAACATCAATCACAGTTCTTAAAATACATTTTACCACATCGTTTAATTTTTACTGCTCCTGTTGATTTTGAATTGTGTTGTTATGTCCGACAGCACGTGAAGGCCTCAGGAGTCACGTGGAAAAACACACAGAAAGACGGAAATGCAGCTGAGCTCCAACTTGTAAAAACAGAAGAAGAAGAAGAAGAAGAAGAAGAAGAAGAATGGCGAGTTCTGATGGTTTTAATATTTTCTGTTTGAACTCTCGCTGTGACGTTTATGTGACTCGGAGATTACAGCTCTTCAGAAATGACTGACACTGATTAGCCTGTTGGCTCAACCTGATCCTGTCTGTTGTTTTCAGACGACGGCAGCGCTGACTGCAGGTCTGGAGCGGATCCCGGATCAGCTCGGTTACCTGGTCATCAGTGAGGACGGAGTTCTGGCCGTGAGTGTCACCTACTTGCGATACAACACCAGACCAAACTCCATTCGACGTTCTGTCTTTTTAATATTGCCTTTACCGCTGGTGAATCTGCGCCTAGTGTATCAGTGGGGTTAGTGGTTAATGAGCTGCAGGAGCATTCGGCGTTGCCCTGAGATAACTTCGTCATCATATGGCGCTATATAAATAAAACTGAATTGAATTGCTGGCTGGATTATTTATATGCCGATTTTCCTGCCATTGCTCGAAAGACAGCTTCTTTCAAGGAAGTAGTAGAAAACGTTAAATTGCTAGATTTTTTTAGATGGCGTTTGGTGTGAGCCAAAGACATGATACTGGGATTACTGACACAAGAACTGCATACTCGGTTCAAACACCAATCAGCTTAACATTCCGGAGATACCGGTACATGTGTGCCTAGTATAACAACAGAGTAAGAACTACTGGTGAATTCGGCTTGTAGAAAATCCCGAAGAAGGGTTTGATTCAGTTATTCTGATAATGATGGCTCTCCTACAGGGAGTTAAACCAAACGTTAAAATTGAATGAATTCTGAATGCAGTTTGGTGTTAGGGCTAGTCACAGCAGACCAGATGCCAGAGGCTAAAGATGAGATTATTGACCCTAAAACAAATTTCAGTTCATCAGTCTGTCACTCATTGAAACTAGTGAACTTATAATAAATAATATATTAAAATATGAACACTGTATTAAAACATTGTTTGCATGTATGAAAACTGAAACTTTATCAGGATATTTAGAATTTCTTAAATTCATCCTGCTGGGACCATGGTGACCCTTGACCTCTGACCCTGTGTTCCCCCTCTTCAGTCTGCAGGTGAGCTGGAGAACGACGAACACACAGCAGGTGTGATGATGCAGATGGTTCGAAAGGCAAGTCGATTCAGGTTACCTGGGTCAGCCGAGCCGCCCTTCAAACGCATGTCAGGTAACACGCACTCCCAGGTAACGGCAGCGTGCAGGTAACCGTCTCACCTGGACTGACCTGTGCTCTGTCTTCTGTCCGCAGTGATTCTGGAGGATTTCGTTTACACGGTGACGGTTTCTGGTCAGAAGGTTTTTGTGGTCAAACGTCAGAATAACCAGCAGGAACCAATCAACGTGTAGACGACACACAGGAAGTGAGGTGGAGGTCCGGTGGTGTGATAATGAAGGTCAGAGGTCATCAGAGCGATCTGCAGCTGGAAGTCAGCTGTGTTTCTAACTTAAAGTCAGCTGTTTGATTCACATCAAGTTTTCTGTTTGAATGTTGAAGCTGAATGACTGAAAATAAAATGATTTAAAACGAAGTTTCATCTCTGCCGTTTGTCTCATGTCGGTTTCAGTTTCCAGATTGAACATAGAAAAACTTGAGTTAACAGCATGTTAGTTATTTTGTGACAATGATTTAAAAAAAACGTTTCTTGTAAAAAACGTCAACGTGTCAAAACACATGAAACTAATTTCATAAGCACATTGCTGCCACGTGGCCAAAAACTGCAGAAAAAGCCCAATTTCATATTTTCATGTTATTTGACACATTCTCATTAAAAAGGTTCCTGATAAACAACCTCATTTTTACAGAATTATGTCACATGAAAAATCTCATTAAAGCGTGAAAAGGATCTAAAACTTTATCACAAAATACAAAATCTACATATCTTGTTAAAACGTGATGTGTTCAAATACCGGGTGTTAAAACAAGAACCGTCACCGTCGATGAAATCAATTATCTCAGTTCTTAAAAATCTGTCAAACAGGAAACAGCTGAGAAGAAAAAAACCTTTATTGCATCATCGTCTCTGCTTCTTCTTCACATTGTTAAGGAATGACGAGGCCTTCAGGATCGGCTCTGTGGAATCACTCATAACACCACCAGGTAAGTGCCACCTGTCGTTGACCCCGCCCCTGGTACACTGTCACATATCTTAAGCCCCGCCCCTCCTCTTCGTTGACATCCTGTCACATGATTCTGAGTTAAAACATGCGGATAAAAAAAAACAAAAAAAAAACAGATCTAACAAAAGTCTGCAGGAAGAACAGAAGAAGAAGAGCATGATGGGAAATCAAAGTGAGCTCAGAGTCCATGACATCACTTCCTCCTACAGAGACACATTTATAATTTAAAAAAACAAACAAACAAAAACAGTCCTGTGAAATCCTCCTCATCAGTTTGTACACGGTGACATCAGTTGATGACATCAGTCTGCTGCTTCCTGTTTCCTGTCAGGTGGTCTAACGTTTTGACAGCTCATTGGACAGCCAGTCCAGACCCTCGTACAGACCAGTACCCTGAGTGGCACAGGTGGCCTGGACGTGCCACTGAGGAGACAGACAGACAGACAAGACTGTGATTAGACACACCTGAACAGTCTGACGGTTGTACCTTTATTTTATTGCGATAACAGCATGCTCTTATTTTGAAATAAAGGCAACATGAGGAGAGACCTGAAACAATGATCAGCACTCTTCTGATTGGCTGAGCTAGGGGAAGCCTCCCAGAATGCACTGGGGCCAGGCCTGCGCAGAATCGGTCACCGGCGACCGCCGCATAAATCAGCCGGTTAGATTTGTGTTCGACTTGATCCCGACTCGCTCTGACGTCATGACGACCTCACGAGGTCGAGGCGGCCGCAGTGTTTAGAGCCAGGAGCTGCAGCTGCTCTCCGCCGACTGCAGGACCCAGGGCATGATGGGAAACGCCTGGCTGTCGCCTGATCAAAGAGCTGATTGGCTCTTAGTTTTGACCACAAACATCACGTTTTGCAGAAAATCCTAATTTTCTGTGTGATTGTAATATTTAACGCAGGATTGTTGCTGCAGTGACGGTTTCATCTGTTAACAGACATCAATAATAATAAAGTTTATTTCAGCCAGAACTCTCAGACCCCGATCTGCAGACTACAGGCGGCCTACAGGTGGATCTGACAGGATGGAGATATTTCTGGGACTTCCTGTATATTCTCTGACTGCCGCTGTTTGTCACAGCGCCCCCTGCTGCTGCCGTCTGATCTCGTCCACTTTCCAAGTGAGGCGCAGTTCATCTCCAACGAGCCTAGTGCAGCCGGTTAGATTTGTGTCCGACTTGCTCTGACGTCACGAACACGTGGGCAACGAGGACCTCACGAGATTGAGGCGTTTTTATAATGTTAGTGTAGTTTTTATAAATGGGTGCAGTTAGACGGTGCACTGAGAACTCAGGTAATATTTGATCTGACATGAAATTCTGTCAAAAGAAAGCAGACTGAACTGCACAGACAGATTTTATCATTTCAAACCACAATCAGCATCATGATGTCACAGGTTTTCTGACCTTTAAGATAACTTCCTCTCAGATGAACCAACCAAATCACGTGAGTGAGAGTTAACAGGATCAACTGAACCCGACAACAACATGTCAGCCTGATTAGTTTTAACCAGGTTTAAAGAGCAGGAGCCCGTGTGTGTTTGTACAGTATAGATAGATGTATTGATGACTGATAAGTATTGATCCTTACAGTTCTGCTGCGCAGGCTGTGCAGACCCAGTTTGTCGGTGAGTTCACTGACTCCCATGGCGTTGGGAAGATCCTGTTTGTTAGCAAACACCAGAAGAACCGCCTCTTTCAGCTCGTCCTCCTGGATCTACAGAGACACAGAGAATCATGTGACTGATGACATCGTGGATCTACAGAGAGAAATGCTGTATTCAGAGGGAAAGAAGGTATACTGAACCAACCCGACAATGGAGGAATAACAGCAGAGGACTTTTTATATTTTTACTTAACGTGCGCTACATTTGAGGGGGGTGCAGTTACTCACCATCTTAGAGAGTTCCTCAGCAGACTCTGCTACTCTCTCTCTGTCATTACTGTCCACTACAAAGATCAGACCCTGACAGGAAACACAGAGGTCAGAGGTCACGTACGACATCATCAGTATCATCAGCTGTCCCAGTTTCAGCTCCTCGTCAGTATGAACACTTTATATTCTAGAGTTTAGAGTGACTTGGTCTGGAGTGAAAAGTCTTCTGTCTCTAAAGATTTCTGGAACACAGGTGTTCAGATCAAACGCCACCTGGTCCTGGTTCAGTACCTGTGTGTTCTGGAAGTAGTGTCTCCACAGAGGTCTGATCTTGTCCTGACCACCAACATCCCAAACTGTGAAACAGATGTTCTTGTACTCGACCGTCTCCACATTAAAGCCTGAAACACAAACATCACAAACGCACAGACGTCTGTCAGAACGTGTAGTGAACACGTCTTCAGTCGTTTAAAGACACCTGATGTGCAGCTGTTGCGCCGACCTGTTTGAATGCACTTTTTGTGAGTCGCTTCTCTCTGACAAATGAAGGCCAGGTAAATGTGATGTCATGAAACTGTGATGATGAGGCTGGGGGACTAAACTATGTAGCGTGTTACAGAGTGCAGTGGGCGATCAGTCTGCAGACACAGAGAGCAGGAAACAGTTTACTTTACTGACAAGCTATCAGCACGTCACACAGAGAAACCAGACATTCACACCTGCGTCAGGGAGACTGTTGGACAGAATTTACACCAAAGAGCGGTAATCAAACACGGTTTGAGTGATAATTAAAATCTGAAGTGGTGATACTAACTGTCAGTAAGTTTACTGTGAAACTGGTAACTGTTTCATCGCTACTATATAATACTAGTTATACCATAGTCTTTATATATAACTAGTTATACTACAGTAATATACCATATAATGCTGTAGTTATACTAGTAACATACTACTGTAGTAATGTACCATGTTATACTACAGTATTATACTATATACTGACTTTGATCATCTGATTAGTAAAACGGAGCAGATGATCCGTCTGCTCTCTTTCTTTCATCACATCAGAGCAAACAGCTGCTGACAACCTGCAGGAACCTGTCTGAAACAAGAGAGGAAGCAAGAGAACCTGCAGGAACCTGCAGGAACCTGTCTGAAACAAGAGAGGAAGCACGAGAACCTGCAGGAACCTGCAGGAACCTGTCTGAAACAAGAGAGGAAGCACGAGAACCTGCAGGAACCTGCAGGAACCTGCAGTTGTCAGCTGTGTCTGGCGGATAGTTACCGATGGTCGGGATGGTGGTGACGATCTCTCCGAGCTTCAGCTTGTACAGGATCGTTGTTTTTCCAGCGGCGTCCAAACCGACTGAAATCAGACGAAACGTCAGACTTAAAACACAGAAAACCGACTTAAACAGCCTTTAAACGACGTCACATTTAATTTAAAGTTTGATTACAGAGATAACGTGTAGAAACAGCCGGTAAACCGAAGCTGACGGTGAAGCGTCTCCTTGACTCCGTTAGCCTCTGGCGGCTAGCTGTGTTAGCTTCTCTTTCTAATATTTTCTGTTCAAGCTGAAGTTTCAGTTTAACAACCGAGAACAGGACACAGTAAGTCTGTTTGAACGTTAACATCAGCGCAGGGCTGCTGTTAGCCTAGCCGCGGTGCTCACCCATCAGGATCCTCATCTGCTTCTTCCCGAAGAACTTGGAGAACAGAGACGAGATCGTCAGACCCATTTTTAATAAAAATGTCCCGGTTCAGCGGCGGGAGGATTAAAAACCTGACGGGGAGAAGCTGGTCGTCAGACGGACAGGGCAGCTCCTTCTCGGTGCCACGTCCAGGCCAACGCGGAATAATTGACGTCACTGCTTTGAAAAAACTTTACTAAACCATTAAGGACAATGCTGCGTTCACGTTCTACGGAAAACACGCCAGATTTGGTCATCATAATGGTTTTGATTTTCAATGGAGGCTTCAACTCAAATTGTTTTGCATCTTCAGAATCAGAATCTGCTTTATTGGCCAATTATTCAATTCAATTCAGTTTTATTTATATAGCGCCATATCATAACAAAGTTATCTCGGGGCACTTTTTCGAATAGAGCAGGTCTAGACCGACTCTTTATATTTACAGAGACCCAACAGTTCCCACCATGAGCAAGCACTATGCGACAGTGGCAAGGAAAAACTCCCTTTTAACAGGTAGAAACCTCGAGCAGAACCAGGCTCAAGGTGGGCGGTCATCTGCCTCGACCGGTTGGGTTGAAGGGGGAAGGGGGGAGCGGGAGAGAGAGAGCAGGAGGAAAGAGAACATACAGCAGCTCAATACAGCATAGATATGGTAATGGCATTGATGTTAACACCAACAGAAACAACACTAAGAGCAACATTATAATAGCAATACTAATAGCAGCATAACAGCAATAGCATCAGCGGGTGCAGAGCAGGAGCACGGGGGCAGCAGGCGGCAGCAACCACAGACCCAGACTTCCACAGCTCCAGAGGCAGAAACACCTGCAGAAAGCAACAGAAGGGGAGGGAGAGAGAGAGAGGAGAGAAAGCACACAACTACGGGAAGAAGTTGAATTAATAACAAGCATTGATGGGATATGAGGGCGTACAGATGGAGAGGAAGAGGAGGAGAAAGGAGCTCAGTGCATCATAGGAAGTCCCCGGCAGTCTAGGCCTATAGCAGCATAACTAAGGGGGGGCTCAGGGGTCACCTGAGTCAGCCCTACTATAAGCTTTATCAAAGAGGAAAGTCTTAAGCCTGCTCTTAAATGTGAGGAGGTTGTCCGCCTCCCGTACACAAACTGGGATCTGGTTCCACAGGAGAGGAGCTTGATAGCTGAAGGCTCTGGCTCCCATTCTACTTTTAGAGACTCTAGGAACCACAAGGAACCCTGCATTCTGGGAGCGCAGTGCTCTAGTGGGGTAATAGGGTACTATGAGCTCTTTAAGATATGATGGTGCCTGACCATTTAGGGCTTTGAAGGTGAGGAGAAGGATTTTAAATTCTATTCTGGATTTTACAGGGAGCCAGTGTAGAGAAGCTAATATTGGAGAAATATGTTCTCTTTTTCTGGTTCTTGTCAGTAAACGTGCCGCAGCATTCTGAATCAGCTGGAGAGTCTTAAGGGACTTATTGGGGCAGCCTGATAATAGAGAGTTGCAATAGTCCAGCCTAGACGTAACAAATGCATGGACTAGTTTTCTGCATCTTTTTGAGATAGGATGTGCCTGATTTTTGCAATGTTACGTAAATGAAAAAAGGCAGTTCTTGAAGTTTGTTTTATGTGGGAGTTAAAGGACATATCCTGATCAAAGATAACTCCAAGATTCCTTACGGTTTCGCTGGAGGCCAGGGCAATGCCATCTAGAGAAACTATATCTTTAGATAATGTGTTTCGAAGGTGTTCGGGGCCAAGTACAATAACTTCGGTTTTGTCTGAGTTTAACATCAGAATTATATGTACACATACAAGGAGTTTGACTCCGGTCTGTCGCTGAGTGAAAATACATTTAGTCAGACTCGTAACTGCACTTTAATTGAATTTAAAACAAACATCGTGTGTTGATTGGGTCTTTTTCCCATGGCTGTATAAAGAGAATGTTTTTCCTGAGTATAGTGAAGGCAGCATCAGATTCCCGCCTCCTCCTCTCCTCGTCCTCCTCCTCCAGTTCCGGTTCAGACCAACATGGCGACTGTTAGCTGACAGTCAACAGCTCTTCAGATTAAACTCTGAGTTTATATTCATATTTACACTTTTCTGGTGAAATAAATCAAATTACAGACATTTTCTGTGTGACTCCAGCTTGTTAAAACCTGCAGTTAATCTGTAACTCTACTGACGGCTGTTTACCAGGTAAGAACCGGATAAAACTCGGAGGTTAATGTCGGTGTTTATTTGGTAATTAACGTCAAATGTTAAAGTTAGTGTTAACTTCTGAGGTCTATAACGACAAACAACAAGGGTCCATGTGTTAGTCTGTTTCTACTCTTTCATTGTCAGGTATGTCACTTTAGAAGTGTGGATTTACAACTGCAACAAATCAAACGAAATTAAAGTGTGAGAGATAAAGAACCTACAGAACAAAACAACAGACCCAGTTTCTCTAAACTGTCAGGATTTCCGTGTTTTATCTTTGAGTTTTGAAAAGAAGGCATTTGAAGATGAAACTGGTGGCCATTGTTTGATCGACTAACATGTTAGATGTTTATTCTCCTCTTTAAGTATTATTTAATGTCACTTACAAAAGTAAAACAGCACTGAAATGACTAAATTAGTCTATTTACATGTTCATAATAGTGTAATTTATTTATCAAGTAAATGGAAAAAGTGAGGGCTTTAACAAACGATTATTTTCATTATCGATTAACCTGTTGATTATTTTTTCACTTAATCATTTATTCTATAAATATGAGGGAATGGTTTAAAGTCCTCATCAGTTTCCCAAAGTGCAAAGTGACGCCCAACCAGATTTCCAACATTTTTATTTATAATAATTTAAAACACAGAAAAACTGGAACCAACAAACTTTAGACTTTTTTTGGTAAATAATTCATTTATTAAAATTGTTGCAGATTAATTTCCTGTTGATCTACTAACTGATTAATCAGTTAATCTTTTCATCTGTAATTAACAGAAGATTTTTACAGGTGCTCACATCAGTTTTGTCATTATAAATGTTAATTGCTCACTAATAAAGGGTTTCAATCATCAGGTCTGCATTAATGAATGTTATTAAGTCTTTACTAAAGTAATAAAACAGGCAGCTGTTAAAACCCAGCTGTTGGTTTCTCTTTTCAGAAACCAACAAACCCAGTTTAAGTCTGAGTTTTCACCATGATCAGTCCCAGATGAACCCGTTCTGGTCCTGCATGATGATGGATCCAGTCTGACCTGACCCTGGTAGACCATCAGTCTGATCTGACCCTGGTAGGCCATCATGGAGAAGTTCGGGATGAATTTCGGGGGCGGTCCCAGCAGGAAGGATTTGCTGGATACCATTGAGTCCCAGAAGAAGCAGCTGGTCCAGTACCAGACCCGCTTCAAGGATGTGGTCCAGGCCTATAAGAGTCTTCTGAAGGAGAAGGAGGCTCTGGAGGCTAGTCTGAAAGTCCTGACGGTGACCCAGGAGGTGGACCTGAACCAGCAGGGCCAGGATACCACCACCACCACCACCACCTCGGACCTCCCAGAGGACGGCTGCTCGCTGCACAGCGAGGACAGTGTGGACACAGCAGCATCTGTGGACACGCCCAGTGAGACCACCAGAGGGGACCAGAGTGAGGAGGACCAGGGAGAACCAGGAGGAAAATCCAGCTCAGTGGTATGTTTTAGAAACATTTAGTGTCTGACATGTCATCAAGCGAACAGTGAACAGATCCAATTTCATTTTATACACATAACTAAACCAACTAAACTACAACTTAAGAACAACCGAACAAAGAAACAAATGCGACTAGAGCACAATGGGAGTGCGAACATGACGAGAGCATCACAAACTCCACTAGAGCGTGATGAGAGGATGATGAATTTGTCTAAAGCGCGTCGAGCTTGACTAGAGCACGACAAACTCTACTAGAGTGCGAGAAACTCGACTTGAGCGCGACGAACTCGACTAGAGCGTGACGAACTTGACCGGAGCGCAATGAGTGCAACTTGAATGTGTCTAGTCCGCGAGCGGAGTGCAACATGCATACTGCATTGCGACACGACTGCGACTGAAATGTAGTGGAAGTACTTATGGATGCTGCAGTGAAGACGTTGGCAGAAGTTTAATGTAATGATTCATTTCTTCCTGCAGCCCCTGAGGTCTGACCCTGATCCCGGCAGCTCAGAGAGCAGCAGCGTGGGGGCGGAGCGGCAGCAGCAGGCCACACCCCCTCCCAGCACAGAGGTGGACCGCCGAGCCGCCCAGCGGAAAAGCCAACTGAGCACGCTCACCAGCGCCCTGGCCACGGTGACGCAGGAGAAGTCTCGGATGGAAGCGAGTTTCCAGGCCGACAAGCGTCAGCTGAAGCAAGAGGTGGAGGAGCTGCAGGAGCGCCTGGTTGCCATGACAACACAGCAAGAGGCGGAGATGCGCGCCCTGCAGCAGCAGTTGGCTGAGAGCCGCGCTCGCATCATCACGCAGCAGCACGAGAGGGAGCAGGAGCAGGGAGACCACGTCCAGCAGCTGCGAGAGCTGCAGAGAATCCTGCAGCAGGAGAGAGACCTGCGACAGGATGCAGAGCTCCGCCTACAGGACGCCAACACCACCCTCCTCATGACATCACAGGCTGTGGACAGGGGGGCGGAGTCTGAGGCTCTCCTGAACAAAGTGAGGGAGGAGAGAGACGAGCTGAGGAGGAGGCTGCAAGCCGCTGAGGAGGACCAGAAGAAACCAGATCCCAGAGTAGACGAACTGCAGCGAGAGCTGACAAAGCTGAAAAACCATTTCCAGCAGCAGTTCCACAACGAAACCAGGAAGGTAAAACTTAGACTGGAACTAACACCAGGTCTAAACTAACTAAAAGAGATCCACATCGAAACCAGGAAGGTAAAGACTAGCTACAACCAGGTCTAAGCTAAACTTAAATGTAACTAAAGTAACGGATCCCGATTGAGACTAGGTAGGTGGGACTGAGATCAGGTCTAACTAAACCCAGGTAAAAAACTTAGTAGCTAACTAACAGACCCAGATTGAGACCAGGGCCCTGATCATAATAAGCTTGATTTGATGAGTCTGGATCTTTTGGTTCTTTGAAGCTGGTTTAAAATCCATCTGGAACTGTTGTCATAGCAACAAGTCCTTCAGCCCAAACCTGCAAAGGTGCATTTTATCGACAGCTGGATCAGGACTAAGAGGTTTTACAGTGAACCACAAACAGGAAGTCATTTTCGGATACAAATGTCTGCCTCAGGTTTATGATGATGAAGAGTGTTGATATAATTCATATTTAGAAGAGAACATGCAGCTTTTTGAGAAGTCACTCTGGTCTGTTGGTGTAATTATCACAATTTAGTTTCCATAACGAACAGTTACCTGGACTTATACATGATCAAACCAAATAAAAGAACCAAACCAAATGTAGTTTGAGAAACTAGCAAGCAGAGAGAAATAAAGTCAGCTCAGAGATTCTGACTGCTACAGCATTTCATTTGACATTAAAATTAACATTTAAATTTGAACATTAAAACTTTAAAATAGATGATTAACTGCAGACCTCACTTTGCTGAAATGTCGTTTTTTTAGTAAAGCTTCTTTTTTATAGCAGGTAATGATTATCACTCGGACGTCTCTGCACGTCCCTTGGGAACCTCCACCAATCACGCGGCAACATCAGCCACAGTCTGAACACATTAGTATTAATGTCTGATCTCTAACAGCGATCAAAGTGTGGAAACACTGGAACACAATGAAGAACAAAATGAGCCCGTAACAACGCAGGAACATCAACTTAGGTTTATGTCCATGAATCTGTTGCCCCAGTGCATGCTGGGAGGGTTCCCAACACACCTAACTGTGTACCTGCAGTCACATGGTCAGCACGCAGTCAATCATATGGATGCTGATCATGGTTTCAACTCACTTTATTTCAAAATAAAAGTACGCAGTTAAGATAATTTCATTAACAAATCAATCCTCAAACTGCTTTCAAAGAACGAGATCAGCTAATGAGAATAAACAAGATTCATTTAGCCTGATAAAAGCAAGTTAGCCTGGATTAGTTAAACCTCATTTGAAGAACAGGGAAGGTAAGACTGATAACAAATCTAAACTCAGTTCAGATTTGATTAAACTATAAATAGACAGAGTAGATATCAGGAAGGGAAGACTGAACTGAACACAGCTCTCATTCAGCACCTGCGCATGTCCAGCAGGTGTCGCCACTTTAAATGCTGTGAAACACTGAAGCAGAACATGTTCAGCGGCTTCTTGAAGCTTCTGACAAACAGTTCCTGTAGAGACATCAGCAGTCTTCGGTGTCTCATGACTCTGTTTGTGTATCTGCAGGCGTGTGATGCGGAGGAGCGTGCTCATGAGCGCGCTCAGGCTGCAGAGATGAGGGTTGCAGGTCTGGAGCAAAGAGTCTCTGAACTGTCGGAGCTGCTGGGGTCCTGTGAGAAGACGAGGCAGAGAGACCAACAGATGGCTCAGAGACTCCGAGACCGGATCCTGCAGCTCGACACCGAGAACAAAACGCTCGCCATCGCTGCCTCCAGCAGGATGACCTCTGACCTCAGCGTGGACGAGTCGCAGCTGGACGTCAGTGCGCTGAAGGAGAAGCTGGAGAAGGTGAAAAAGCTGCTGCTGCTGGCGGCTCAGAGGAGCCCAGACCAGAACATCCAGAACCTGGTGGAGACCGATGCGGAACTGGGCAGAGACAAAGGCTCGGTGCTGTTTTACCAGCAGGAGCTGCGGCAGCTCAAGGACGAGTTCGAGCGCTACAAGCTGCGAGCGCAGGTGGTGCTGAAGAACAAGAACGCCAAAGATGGCTGCCAGGCGAAAGAGCTGGAGGAGATCCGGGACCAGCTATCGGAGCTGAAGGAGAAGTACATCAACCTGCGGATCCAGACCGACGAAGCAGAGGCCCGACACCGCCACGAGCTGGAGGAGCGGCAGCAGCAGGCGGCGGCGCTGCAGCAGACTCACAGACAGGAAGTGGAGCGGGTGGAGGCACTGCACCGCGATGACCTGCTGCGCTTGGAGGCGGAGCTGCACAAACAGAGAGAGAGGACCATGGCGCTGCTCAACGAGAAGGACCAGGAGCTGGAGAGGCTGCGGGCCGCTGTGCTCAGCTGCAGCAACGACACAGACAAGATGAGTGCCGACGAGCCTGAGTCCGGCCCGGAGAGCGAGGGTGACATCATCAGCCAGGCCCTGCGGCGGGCGACGCCCAACGAGCCCACGCTGCTGCTGTACGCCGAGCAGCTGGCCAGGAAGGAGGTGGAGGTGGGTGGCCTGCGGCGGCAGAAACACCGACTGGAGGAGGACATCCACCAGCTGCAGGCGAGGCTCATCGCTAACGGAGAGCGGCACGATGAGGAGGTGTCCGAGCTGCGAGGACAACTCGACAAGCTGATCAGAGATCAGAGCCGGGAGGGCGCCAACATGGAGTACCTGAAGAACGTCATCTACAAGTTCCTGACGCTGCAGGACGCCAGCGGGAGGCAGCAGACGCTTACCGCCATCCTGACCATCCTGCACTTCAGCCCGCAGGAGAAACACAGCGTCATGAGGCTGCAGGGGGCGACCTGGTGGACCGCCAACAAGAGATAACAGCACCTGAAGAAGAAACTGTGCTGTGTATTTGTCTCTTTGATGTTGAGCTCTGGAGGAGAGTGTAGTTTTCAGTTTCCTGATGATTATCTGATGTTTAAATTGATAGAAAAACTTAATGGAGTTTGGTTTCTATCAGCTGCTCACTGAGCTGAGGTTATCTGGACTGTGTGTATATACAAATATATATAAAAATATAATTATGTGTATCACTGTGAGATATAGATGACTTTGGTTAATGCAGTTCTTCATATCACTGATGTGAATATTTTTGATTCCCTTGTTGAAATTAAACTATTTTTCGTGCTTCACAGATTGTTTGGTTCATTCTGAAATTAATTCATTTCAGGTTATTCCACATTGTTTGATAGTGAGACAACATTTCAACGTAAAATATTACTTTTTTATCAGAAACCAACAAACATCCAGAACAGAATGTTTATTTCTCTAAAACAGGTTCCAGAAAGGATTGCCATTTAATCTGAATTTAACAAATCTGAATTTAACAAGTCTGAACTTAATGAAGGGGTTATGATGTTGAGTTCAGCCCTGAAAGCTTCCAATATGAAGATTTCTGAACAGAAAGAGTCAAAACTAATTTTACAGATTTTATTCTGTTGCAGGTGACGACAGAAAAACTTTCAGTGTCAGTGTGTATTCAGGACAGTCTGCAGGTCTTCAGGCAGAGATCTGATGATGGACTTGAGAAAAGCATCCAGTTTGTCTAAAACTCCGTCCTTCACCTGCAGCTGCTGCCGTCGAGCTTTCATCTGAAACACAGTGAGGACACACTTTTTATTCTGATTCTTCAGATGTAGTTTTCCAGCTGTGACTCTGAGTCACTCACCAGTTTCTCTCTCAGCTTCAGAATCAGGTCGACGATTTCCACCTCAGACTTGTCTTTGGTCCAACCCAGCAGGTCCTGCAGAGACCAGAACACCAGGGTCATCCAGCTGTTTAGGGTGCTGTGTACTGTCTAACAGCTATGCGATAAACGGACTCACAGCGTCACAGATGACCTCCAGGTGAAGACTCTCCAGTTTCTGAGTCATCTCTTTGTGTCGATGACGAAACCATCCGTCGAAGTTCGGAGACCTGAAGAACTTCCTGTCAGAACAGGAAGAACAAATAAAAGACCTTTAGAACTTCCTGAATGTAAAAACAAAGTGATGAATGTTTTTCAAGAGTCTTCATTCAACATAAAGACTCTTGAAGATTCTTGTACGTCCTGCAGACACCTGAGTGACTCACCTGTACAGTCCCATCCAATCCCCTTTGAGCACTGAGGTAAGCTGAGGCCCCGTGTGATCCAGAGTGGACATGAACTCGTCCTGACTGAAGGGTCGGATCTGAGGAGGAGTCTGAACACACACACATAATAAACAGGTGTCATCTCCACACTGCTGACATCACTGTGAGGTCATCACAGGTGATCCACCTCCTGTTTACCTTCCACGGTGTCACCGATCTCTGCAGAGGCATCAGGCTCGCCATGTACCGCTCCTGACAGACAAGACAGGGTTAAACTACACGATACAATATAAAAACTTGTTTCTTCTTCTCTTCAGGCACAGACGACTTCCTGTCTGAGGTTCTGAGGCTCAGACGTGACGTGGCGTATTTATCAAACGCACCAGACTGTGCTGACACTTTGTGTCATTTAAGAGTTTGTGTTCAGGAGACGAATGCACCGATAACCTTTATTTTCATTATTGATTCATCTGCCAAATATTAGTGATTGATCACACAGCGACCAACAGTCCAAAACCCAGATTAATGATTGACTCATATTTATTCGCATCATCAAGGTCACGTTGTGACATCACTGTCAGTCACACATGTATAACGTGAAGCGTTGCATTGTGGGATAGTTAGCAGCTGCAGGGTTCGTGTTGGACTGTCTGTGTGAATATTCACAGGACAGGAAGTGACCCGTGTAGCAAACAGGAGCGATGTAGGAGCGATCTGATTGGCTATTTTCTCACCAGTGGGATGATGAAGCTCTGAGTGAGTTCTAACAGGTGTCTCCTCAAGATGGCGCTCTGAACCTCTGACGGCCTCTTCCTCTGAATCCCCTGGAGACACACATTTCTATGTTTCTGGGTTTGATCATGAAACATCTTTAAATGTCTTCGTGTTGATGTTTGTTCACCTTCAACAGTCTTTTAATCAGAATCTTGTCTTTGTGTAGAAACGTCTTGTACGCCGTGTAGATACCTGCAGACAGGAAGTCACGATTTATCACAATAAACAGGATCTCATTCCAAATAAAAGAGAGTTATGAAGTCAGCCATGTGACCTGGTTTAGTGTCGAGGGTTTTCAGTTTGGACACCTTCTTCACCTTCACCTGTTTAGGTAAATCACCTGAAAGACATGAGACAGGTTAACAGGTAAGTCGTTCTTTAATCATCACTTCAGAATCATCTGGTCATCTTGTTACCTGCCATCTTGATTTCTCCCAGTCGGAGCACATGAGGCCAGTTCTGAAAGGTCTTGATGAAGAACGGATTGGTGACTCCCAGAACCACGTTAGGCCTGAAGACGACAGACAGGTGTGACACGTGAGTTCAGACAGACAGGTGACAGACAGAGGGGGGGTTCAGGTGTACTCACGGGGCCTGGGTCCTGGTGGTGTACTCTCTGAACTCGTTGTCATGGATGGTGAAATACGGACGGAAGTCGCAGCAGAACTTCAGAGGACTGATGGAGCTGAGAGAGGACACATTGTTACCACAGCAACAACACAAACACTGCTCTCTGATTGATTATCTTCTGATCAATGAGGGGGTGCTGAGCTGGTCTCAGTGACGATCTAACAGAGTGAAGCTGATAAAATCCACTCATCAGTTTTCTGAATCTTATGATATTAAACTACAACTCACTACATCAACCAAAAACCATCAGTCAAAGTCCAGAACCGTGAACTGGTCCGACTGAACAAACCCAGACTCAAAGGTGAGGGACGTGTTGAGTCCTGACCTTCTGTTTGGCTGTTCAGTTACCTGATGAGAGCCAGCACGGTCTCCGAGGAGACAGTGGGAGATGGCGCCATGACGACCAGTGGTTCCCCGAGCAACATGAGCTCCCAGAGCATCTGTAGGTGGACCAGGACCGACTGGAAACACCTGAGAGGTCAAAGGTCACATCCTGACAATTATTCATTCACGTAGCTGAAAAACACGATTATTCTGGGTTTATTAACATATTTCACAGAAGAACACAGACTTGAAGAGGTCCAGTTCGTGGATGGAGGGCAGCAGGGTCGGAGCCGGCAGGAGGTCCTGAGGAGATCAAAGAAAACTTTATTGTTCATTCACTCTGCTGCGTTGTTAATAAAGAGTCCCTTTCTCTTCCTGACCTCTCTAGCAGCCTGTCTGACTGGACTTCCTCCTGGTTTGTCTGTTTTTGAAGGAATCCGGACCTGAAAAATAAAAACACATAAAAACAGAATCAGCTGATCACATAAACTTCTTTATCAGGAGAAACTTTTCTTTCTTCTGCTTATTAGTGTAACATTTATTAAGATGTTATTCAAAGTACACAGAGGTTCATGATGTTATATAGAATAATATGTTATAAATAGAATATAACAGAACTAATGTTTTAAATTTTGTTTCTGAGTAATCAGGTTTTGTCAGTTTTGTGGATGGATCTAAATACTACAATACCCATGAGCCTCAGCTGCTGCTCTGGAGAAGAAGCCAGTCAGAGGTGTGGATTAGGGAACACAGCTGATCGCCATGGTTACTGAACTGATCCAGAATCAGCTGAAGGCTTTATCAGGTTTCTGCAGAATTCATCTTTAGTTTCAGCTGCTGTTAGCTACAGATAACACTATGACAGACTGTGAAGCTCTGTGATTGGCTGGTTGGTAATGAAATGCACCCTGGGAGACGTAGTTGACCACAGGCTTCTTGTAGCTTTGACTTTTTATCAAAGAACCAGATATTTTCCAAAACAGTGGTTCATTAATTTTCAGAAGATTTCACCTCCAGACCACGCCCCCTTATCACCCACGAGACCACGCACTCCACTAACCTGTAAGACCACGCCACCATCTGCTCACCTGTAAGACCACGCCCATCACAGGCAGGTTGAGGGTCAGTCCGGGTACGAGTGCAGGCCATTGGTCGATCTCGTTGCACACTGTGAGTAAGTGACATTTCAGCAGAGGGATTTCATTATTATTAGTGTTATGATTTGTCCATGGTTATGACATCAGCATGACATCATCACCTGCTTCCAGGCAGGGCTCCAGCTTCTCAAAGAACTCAGGAGCGACAATCTGCAGCAGCGAGTGGAACAGGTGAGTGTATGGTAACCTGGATACCAACACCAGAGACTGAAACAGAGTCACATGATCAAACATCACAGGACCACACAGCTGTCAATCAAACTGAATAGGTATTACTGCATGAACAGGTGTGAGCAGGTGTGAAGAGGTGTGAAAAGGTGTGAGCAGATGTGATGAGGTTTGAAAAGGTGTGAGCAGGTGTGAAGAGATGTGAGCAGATGTGAAGAGGTGTGAAAAGGTGTGAAGAGATGTGAGCAGGTGTGAAAAGGTGTGAGCAGATGTGAAGAGGTGTGAA
>SEMN01000970.1:0-135071 GCA_005408345.1 Macquaria australasica | reverse complement strand
AACTATCAGAAATCCCAAGAAGCTGAAGTACAGAAACAATAATACATCAACTACATCAAGAATATCAAAAATATCTCACCTTAAAAAAATATCCAAAATAGTTGAAAGTTACATGTGAGGAAACATTAAGATATTGTACATGAAAAAAGCATTAAAAATATATTTCCCACAAAATCTCAACTCATTTACTGTAAATCATATTTTTTTTATTTACATACACTAACAAGCAAGTATATTATCATCAGGACTATGGACAGCAAGAAGCAATACTAGCGCAAAGAATATTAGCCAAATGTTAGCCAACATTTTTGGACAGAAAACAAAGTCAGTAGTAAAATTATTACCCAAACTGTACGTTGTAAACATCCATCACAGTTTACAGACCGACTTCCTCCACAAAGTTATTAGGATTCATCCTCTTGGGGCTCCTTATGTCTGTACAAAATTTCATGGCAAACCAATCGTAAATTTGGAAGTTTACGATTTGAATTAGGGGCCAATAAAGGCTGTCATAAGTGCACTAATATAAATACATGTGCATGTTAACATAACCCTCCAAAAGTACCGTTCCATTATTTCAGCATGTTTTATTATAACATTTACTCTCTGTAATGGAAATTGTCGCTGCACTGTGGACTGGAATAAAGAGTGAACTTTTCCTCAGATATTATCTTGTGTCATAAACAGGACGAATTATAAATATATATAAAGAGTCGGTCTAGACCTGCTCTATTCGAAAAAGTGCCCTGAGATAACTTTGTTATGATATGGCGCTATATAAATAAAACTGAATTGAATTCAGCCTGAGAGCTTCAGCCACAGCTTATTGTGTCCCACCATCACAGCAGAAACAGCTCGGCGAGCAGTGATAAGAGGCTAGGTGTTGTTAGACACTGTCCACAGCTACAGTGCTGGTGTTATACTGCACACTCACACACCCACTAGATCAAACCTGGCTCTTATTGTGGGAGCAGGAGGTGATGAAGTGGGGAGGGAACATCAGCTCTGAGACCCCTTACACTCCCTCTGGACACTTGGCATGCAAAACACAAACAGCTTACAGCATTTAAATCCTCTGTTGTTTTGAATAGTTCCATAAAGAATGTTTATGTTGCCCCAGCCTAAATGACATACATTTAGGCCAGCAGATTATTGAAGGAAGAGATACAGTGCATTAGGCAATGAGGCAGAACATCTGGAAGACAGAGACAGAGTACAATACAGTCTGCTGGATTTATTTAGACATACTGGGAGTAAAATGGAGAAAGAGCCCAGTATTATAAAGGTAGCTGGTTCTGTGTTTCAGGACACTTTGTATTAGCCTGGGAACCAGACGAATGTGTGAGCTCTTGTTTTATTTGCTCTGGCAGATGTGTCTGGTCCCGCTCCCATTCAAACAGATTTCCAGCCGATTTCTGAATCCGCTATCGTGTCAGAATTAAACTGGATGGTATATTTTCTCTAAAAGAAGAACAAACAACTGCTACTTAAAGCTTTTGTTGATAAGAAAGATGTGTTTGCCGTACTTCTGACAGGATTCGCTCAGAGCTACGTCACACGTTTCATTGCTCTGATTGGTTGTAGGTCTATCCAATTGCGTCCAGAGGCATTTTGGAAATCAAAAATGAGCTAAGAGGTCCCAGACTTATTCACATTTGCGAAATAGTCTGGCGATGTCAGGTTAACTTTGTATGGAAACGACAAAACTATTTACTGAACGCAAAATAGCATATTTTCTTCAAATTTCTTATTTCTTCAACATAAGAATGTCTGTTCACTGATCCACCACTCTTGTTATTTACCTTTGTATTACAGTTTAATTTATTCATACATTAATTACTGTAATATTGTTTGGGGTGCGATTAACCTTAACAAGGCCCAGCTGAAAACTAAAGGGGAGTGTTAGCAGTCAGGGCCCCGAGGCTCTGGAACGATCTGCCCGAGGAAATCAGGTCAGATAAGACCCAAGTTGTGATGAACTGTAGTTTTCCTTGAAAACCTTCAAAATAAAAGCAAGATTCTCTGTAATTGTCTGCACCTTAACATGTTACATCTCTTTCCTATTTTCCAGTGTTGTCCTTTTTCCCCAGCAGAACATTTTTCCACATCTCTCCCTCTCTTGGCACAACCTGGCTGCCAACTCTGTGATATAGCGTTTCTTCTTCTGTGCTCTTGTACCTGCCACGGAGAAGCTTTGAGGTAGAAAATTACCTGGACCTCTAACCCAGAGCCTCAGCATTATAAAAATATTATTAAAAAAAGGCATTTTCTTGTGAGCCAGAGCTGAGCAGACGGGGAGAGGAATCAAGTGAAAGAACATCCAGAAGACTCCTGAATTCAGTGCAGCTCTCTAAATCCACTTCAGAAGCACTACATTATATGCACAGAAGAAACACAGATTTGGGCAGCATTACGTTTCCTCAAAAATGTCATTTCTACTGCATATGAACATAATTTGGAGATACACAGTCACTGTCCACACTCCTCCATCATACTCAGGATTTGTTCTCGAGACATGCAGACATGACTCATTTGGAGTGCTGGACTCTGCGTGGGAAACTATTAAAATCCCAGAGGGTCCTGATTGGAATCTAAAACCTTCATTGTGCCCTGAACTGCGCTTTTCCAGCGGATGGGAAACAAACAAAGCGCAGCTTTGAATTATCAGCTGGGATTTGCAGTGCCCATACAGCAGCACACTGTAGGCATGCAGTAAAGAAAGTATAAGACTGCAGGCTCCTATAATGAAGTATGACTACTTCACTGCAGGTGCATCTTGTATAGATTGGTTTTCCATGACAATAATAAAGCCCTCAGAAAGACCCATTCTTCTTTTTCAGCTGCTACATTAATTTGAAAAGTCTAAAACTAAACCTCTGTGTGTGTGTGTGTGTGTGTATGTGTGTGTGAAGGGGTGAATGAGAGGCAAAACTGTAAAGCACTTTGGATAAAAGTTCTATATAAATGCAGGAGTTTGCATGTTTTCCCCGTGTCCGCGTGGGTTCTCTCCGGGCACTCCGGCTTCCTCCCACCATCCAAAGACATGCAAGTTAGGTTAATTGGTGATTCTAAATTGTCCGTAGGTGTGACTATGAGTGTGAATGTTTGTCTGTCTCTATGTGTCAGCCCTGCGATTGACTGGCGACCAGTCCTGGGTGTACCCCGCCTCTCGCCCAATGTCAGCTGGGATTGGCTCCAGCCCCCCGCGACCCTCTAAGAGGATAAGCGGTATAGACAATGGATGGATGGATGTCCCTTTAAATACCAATTACATCATTATTAATGGAAAGGAATTTTAAAAGTAAAAGATTAATAAATTCAGTTTTGTATTTATGAATGCCATTTATTCTAGGCAGAGTGCAGCTTTGTTTGCAGTAGATACCTAACTCTATCTTTAGTTCTCAGTTTTGCTGTCATGAGAGTTGATAAGAGAGGCAGTCCTGACAGCTCTGTGTTTATGGTAATGTGAGTCTGTGGAGATACTTTCTATAGAGAAGCTGCTGGGAACTCTCAAGCCTCAACATCAGACACTCAAGACAAGTGAAATACATTGTGGAGGTGTCCCTATGAACAGCAGCCCCTCCCTGAGGACAGCTGATTATTTACCGATGTGTCTGTACAGTCAGGAAACACTACTGAAGCCTTGAGGCAGCAACTATTGATTTATTGGCCTTCAGTGATGTGTGAACTGAGTTACCTCTCTGCTGACCAGTGTTGGCTTCACTGTGAAAACCAACTCACATCGGTGTTTGCCAGCTGTGAAATTTGATAAATATGGCAAAATCAAATCACCAATTATAGCTACAGTAAGTGCTACAAAATAGCAGCGTATGTTACTGCTAATGTACTTTGCAGCTAACATGGCTTTACTAAAAGATTAAGCTAATTAAAACCGGCATGCTTGTATTTTAGCATGTTTTAGCCCATTAATTATAAATCGTGTATTACCTCACTGCCGACCATTTTCCAAAGTAAAGCACAAGTTTCATTTCAGCACACTAAGAAAAATTTGTTGTACACGTCTCTGTAATGGAATAGTTCACCATGTTGGGAAATGCTTTTTGACAGAAGACATTTCTTCATGTCACAGTAAGAAAAGCACAGGTGTCAATAAAATGAATGATGGCTGAATTCCATTTAGCTGCTTCAGTTTTATGGTCCTGGTATTGTGTTGGCTCATTACTGTTATTAATGTTCTTAGTAATTAGTTTTGGATATCAATCTCATGTCTGTGTGTTATACGTAGCTGGAGTCAGGACGTGGTTAGCCAAGCTTAGCATATAGAATGGGTGGAAACATCTAGCCTACAAACACCTCTAAAGCTCACTGATTCACACATAGTAACTCGTTTGTTTAATCCGTATACAAAAATGTGAAAAGGACAATTTGTGGTTGTAGTAGTTACGTGCTGGAACTATTTCTTGATGAAAAATATTGTATCAATCCACTCAGTACTTGTGTGCAGCGTTTGTGCTGGTTGCCAGTCAGTGAGCACAGGTTTTGGTTTTGGTCTTTGGTCTTGTACAGGCACGATGGTACCAAACCTCACTGTGACGACAAGACACCAGGAGGCTGCCTGTTAAATAAACAATACATTTAAAAAAAAAAAAACATGAATTAACAAACTAGATGTATGACATAAATAAGTTGGCTTAGAGGTGTTGATATTTTTCTCCCTGCTTCCAGTCTGTATGCTAAGCTAAGCTAACCGTGTGCTTTGTGATTGTTTTATTAGGTGTGTGATGTTTGTTTTGTCTGACTGACTCTTCTTTCTTTGACCTTATATACATGTAATTTGATCTCAAGTCTCTGTTGCAAAAGAGATCTTGATCTAAATGAGACTTCCTGTATAAATAAAGCTTAACTAAGAATTATTGTACCTTGCATGTCTGCATTTTTATTGGTTTCAGAAAATGCAGTGTATATGGGTCACATGAGAAGGCATGACATACAGTATATGTTTTGGAAGAAACACACAAAAGTGAAAGGCCCAGTTAACAGTGAAAATGAAGCAACCAAATGCAACACAGAACTATTAAGGTTAGCAGTAGTTTGAAAAAAGATCCCACAGAGACGTCTTATCTTCAAGAACACCATTTCATTTGTGGACCATTCAGCATTCAATGTCACTAAGTACATTGACTCACCTACTCTACTTAAGTACAATTTTGAGCTACATGTACTTTACTTAAGCAAGTGGAACTTGAGTTGAAACTGTTTTGTCAAATGTTTCCTCAGTCAAAAGTAAGCTTTCTAGCTGAAGATTGATGCTCTATTAAACCTAATTTAGGAGTCAAAGTAAGTTTTCACCAAAACCAAAACCATTCCCTATTTACGATTATCATATTATCATGTATCATTCTTAATGTCTGTCATACCTGAAAATTTGTCAGAGCAAATTACTTCTTGTCCTGATATTTCCATCATAGCAACAACTGATTTTGATAGAAATATCTCACAGATCTAAAATATCAACTAATTGCATCAAGTTTTGGTTTCTGTCCTTAAACCATCGTTTTACATCAATATTAAACAATCAGAAAAGCAGCCATAATACATTCAACCTTGTAAGTAAGCGGATTATTCTTTTTGTCTCTCTCTCCCGGAAAAATTCTGTCTTGCTCTTAACATTGCTGTTGCTTTTTAACACAAACCCCCACAGCTGAATGTGACAAGGTCATTTGTTCAAAAGCTATTTCACAAATATAAGGTCATTAACGAAAGTGGAAGAAGATGAAACACACCCTTTTCAGAGGATACAAAGTCAGTGGTTAGCTTTCTATTTTTCGTGAACTCACTAACCTCTAATATATCTTGTCTTTTCAGAATATATGGACGCTATACTTATATTGCTTTTATTTTGTCTGTTACAGTTATGTACCTATTTTTTTATTTTAATTATTAGTTATATTCCCATTTAATGGAATATGTGCAGCCATAAAACTTTGTACATGGTGCACAATGATACTGTGGAAAAACATCATTTAGAGAAGACCTCAGAGGAAATGTAAGGGTAAAGTCAGAGTTTAAAGGATAATACTGGTTTATTTCAATGTCATGTTTTTGGCTGTCTTATTTTTTTTTTGTGGTAACTTAATTGCACCCTTAATTGCGAGATTGTGGAATGTGGTGACATCGCTAAAAAGATGCAAGAAACATGAGCAGTCAAAGGATCATAGAGGTTTTAATCCAAATCATCCCACTCAGATCACCTGGGGGCCACTGGCCAGGATGTTCTCTTCTTTCTCTCCTTGGGGGGCCGTTTAAACCCTTTGTGAAAGAAGCAAAAAAAAAACAAAAAAACAAAAAAAACAATAACCAGTACCATCAACAATAAATTTAAATTAAATGCACTTCAAAGCCCAGCAACTCAGCTCTCACTCTCTTCTCCGTCATACCCAGCATACTGCTCCGCATGTTTAAAATAGTAATGAGGGTAAAATTGTGTTCCTGACTGCTTCTGATTGCATGAAACTCCTGAAATTGTCTGTCCTCCAGGTCAGTCTTTAGAGAGACATATTTTTGTGTCAGGTGCACTGTGGTAAATGAGAGTGCTGGTTAAGTGTTTATGTTGACAAGTTACACAGTGAGGTGCTGCATGTTAAATGTGAATGTGAAAGTCTGGTGATATTCTCTATTTCTCCTCTTGTCAACAAATCCCATGAGCAGACTCAAACCAACAAAGAATGTAATCTACCAGCAAGTTCTGTGTAAACTATTAAAAACACATCAGTGAGCCACACTGTTGCACTGGGTGACATGTTCTTTCATTACCATAAATACACACTCTAGTTTATTTTGACTCAGTCCCACGTACACTGTCCTGCTGCCCCAAATATTCACTAGGGCACCAAATGTGGATTCATCCATTGCTGAAAATAGTCCCCAACAAATGCACTATTTCTTCCTGTTTGAGTGACGTTTGCTAAAAACTACAATGTTCAGCTGTTTTAGGAAAGTGCTGGGCCTTTTTCAAAAATGAAACTATTTATTTTGAGCTGTTTTTGAAAATGTACATCTTCAGTAGGAACCAGTGAGCTTGGAGATGAGAGCCATACACAGGGTAGGAAAGTCAGAAAGTATTCAGAGAAGGACTAACCAACATTGTTGGTTTTGGTCTTTTCATGTGATTTATTGACAATAGGAAGAATATAGAATATTGCCAGTATTATCTTTTCACAGTGAAATAAAGATAACATTTTTGTGCACAGAATTTGCAGCCTTGCTAGAAAATGTAATGATTACTTAATATGAAACGATTAGGGAAAAATCAAAAAGGGGAAAGGAACCCCCGATCTCAGTAATAACTTTGGTGAGTACAATGTTATCATAACTGATAGAAATGATGACCAAAACTACAAAAGTAAGACTCAAGTTGTACCAAACCAGAACTGATATTCTAACTAATCCAGTGGCAGCCTGACCACTGACAGACCAAATGTTGTCCATGTGCTAGGGACACATTTTTTAGATGTCAGCGTGTGTGTGAATGAAAGCTCTATCTGTACAGATAACCTAATAAAGCTGTCAGACTGTTATGCACCCCTGCCTACATATTGTTCACACCAATGTAGCTCCAATCTTGTGATAGTGACCCACACATATTTATGCTGTCCGTCCCAGCACTGGGGACAGTGTAGCACTGATGGATGCTGGGAGACAGGCGTGCAGAGACGTGACTGAGTGTGCGTTAAAGGCTGGTCATGATCATTAAACACCAGTTAACCTCAAAATAACAGGCTGTCATAAAAACAGGCTGGCCAAGTGAGGTCGCCTGGTGTGAGTGATGTCACAGCAGGGGACAAATGGCCCTAGTCAACCCTGGTTTGAATTTCACCGAGCTGAGACAGGGAATATGTTTGTGTGAGTCTAATGTGTAATTGTATTTTTCAAGGTGAAGGTGCTAATGCATAAATTCAAATATTTATTTATGTATTTGTCTACTTATCTATATACTGTATATCAGCTCCTTCAGCGACCGGCTGCTCCACCCGCGGTGTCTGAAGGAGAGGTACCGTAGGTCCTTCCTGCCTGCTGCTGTCAGACTCTATAATCAGTACAACTCCCGATAATCTACACTTGACTGTCAGTGTGCAGACTATTCGCTACTATACTTCATCTGCTACTGTGCATTATCTTCATGCATATATTTTATTCATGATGTTATCTACTTCATATGTTGCTGTGAAATATTTTCATGTACATGTTTATTATATATGTGCAATATTTTTATCTTATCTATTTGTTCATACTTACAACTGCACTCAGTCACTCTATTATTTAGTTCTGTCTATACTGTGTACAGGACTATTTTTCTATTTATTTTTATTGTATTTCTATATATGACATTTTTGCTGGCTGCTATAACGCTGAAAATGTCCCCACTGTGGGACAATAAAGGCGTATCTTATCTTATCTTATCTTATTATAACACATCATTACCATTTTGCTACCTTCTATCTCTGACTGAAATGGTAAAACACTGATTCAAATTATTAAAACCCCATTCACACCAGAAAGTGGCACAGCAAAGTTCTTCTACATGTCCTCGTAAAACAGGTGGTGTTGAAATCTTGGTGACATAGTGACTACTTGCAGGCTAGTTGGCAAACTACTGTAGGCCTACCTAGTAAGCTAGTCGCTTACGCACTAGCCACTCGGAACAACGGGGTCAAAAAAGCTGTCCAAGCTAACTCGAACACTAACTGGATGTATTTGTACCAATGACTCCTGACTTATAACTGTTTGAAAACCATGTCTCTTTTGTGGAGCACAGTTTATACTCTAGCAGAGCAGGGTTATATTAAAGCAGATAGTGCAACACAGCCAATAAACCATGATAGCTTCCTCTGTCTTGGGCTGTCCACCCCCGGTTTGTTATTGGTCAACAGCACAAATTCTCTTGTCAAAATTCAATTCAACATTGAACTCAGCAGATTTTCGTTGCCCCAGCAAGTGAATGTGCTGATTGCAGCAATTTCATTGAAATAAATAGATTTTACTCACAAAATTTAAATGCTGGTGTGACTGGGACAATAAATGGTCTCTGTCCATCGATGGACCAGTCCAATATTTCATTGTAAGAGCAGTGATGAAATGGAGGTTGAGGCTGATTTGTCAATACACTTGTTTGATTCGAAAGGCAACTTGTCTAAATGCTTTTAATAAACTAGCTCTTTATGTGTTTGGCTTGCAAGGCTAAACTTTGTAACACATTCATGTCATGTGTGATGGAAGCTAGTGATGGAAAAGAGTCCCAGAGTCAGTGGACAACTCAAGATTGAAGTAGTGTATTATGGAAGTGGTTACCAATGTGAGGGCCAGAACCCCCACCAGGGCTACCAAGATAAATCTGAGGGCTCACGAGATGAATAACAAGAGAGGAAAGCAGAAAAACATATTTCTGCTATACAAAGTTATGCTTATTCTTGTGAATAACTGGATAACATTAGTTTTTCAGGACTTCCAATGATGAGGAAATGGCAAGTAGACATCATTTCATTTTAAGGGTCACAAACCCAAACATTTGGGAACCTGCAATATGCAGTCTGATTGAATAGCCTCCATTGAGCTACATGTGTATGGTAAGCTAGAGTTGGTCATGTGAGAGACAGACCAACTACAGTAGTGTGTATGAAAGTTAGTCTTATTTGAGACAGCCATGTTTACAGATCAGAAAATTAAATATTTCTGTAGCTTCCTTATGACCTGAATACTATGATAGTACATGCGTTTCAGTGGCCAAATTACACAAACAAACAAACAAACCTTTTTTCAAATTCAACATGTCATGTTTTAAAGGGGCAGTCCACTTGATCTGACATGGGGAGTATTACATAATTTGTGAAAGCAGTTGTATATATCCTCTGTGTCTTCGGGGGAGCATTGTCAAGTCTGAGAAAATAACTCGTGACATTACTTGAGTATCTCAACAAATTTATAACAGAAAGCCTGCGCTACAAATTCAAAAATCAAAAACAGGAGATCTTAAAAATTCTAACTGTTTGCAGAATATTCAATCTTCCTTTCATTAGAATACATTTATTGTTCCAAATACTTGACTTCATGACCATGTTTGGTCTTTCTTCTGGTAAAACTCGTTGACTTCTTGCTTCTTCACAGAATGTTTTGTTTGTACGCCCCCCTGGCATTTCAGAGATTACTGCAACGGATAGTGCATTGAGCATAAACGTATGTGCTCGCAGCTCACGCACCACTGTGTCTCACACAAGCATAAACAAAGTCTTAAAAGCCTCCCGAGGATAAAAATGAGGACTGTCCATGACTTGCTGTAAAAGCCCCTTGAGGACGTAATTCAGGACTGTTTGCGCCTATTCATTTTGAAAGAGCAACAGCCAATGGGGAAACTCCAACACTCGACTGGCCGATGGTGTAACTTCATTACTCACTCACTCACTCACTCACTAAGTCAAGGACAGACTTAAGTGTTTATAGGGCTGGTTCTGCTTTGCTGCAGTCCAGCCAAAAACTGTAGGATCCAGTGTTTTTGGAGCTTGACCGATACTAGGGACTAAAAATCCTGACCTCTACTGCTTCAATTTTCACCAATCTCTTTTTAATCTGCCTCTCGTCCTGTAGGTCCTTTCAGTACTTTTTGATTCTCTGCATTGTGGACATAGTTCAGATGGTATTCAAAAATACCCAGTCCTATTTAGCTCCTTTGCACAAACTGAGTATAAAAATTAGGAAATTGTGGAAACCACTTAAAAGTTTCACATAGTTCTCCATTTTGCTGCCTGTCCACAGGCATTTACTGTACGGTAGCTTCAGGTGCGCTTTAACTTTTTACATCACTCTAACAGTGAGCTGCATACTACACGGTATGGGCTCTCAAACAAGTCAGTCAGTCAGCTCAATTTATTACAGAGTCACAGGACTCGTACTACCCCCCCGCGCCACACACACGCACCTCACATCCCCCCATTCCTCTACCAGACACACACATATATACCCTCTTCCCTCCAACATCTCTCGTTAAGAAACATAAGTCTCCATTTCACCGGCCTGGCTTTGTTTTCATAGCAAACCCAGAGGCCCTCTTCCTCCACACCGGTGACCTCGGCAACTTTCCCTACTTTCCTATCCCAATCTGCGAGTTATTAGCATGGAAGAGAACATTGTTGTTTTTCCTGTAGCTACAGACCTTTTGTGTATCTTCTTTCTGGCCTAGGGTTGTGTTCTTAATGTAAGGTGCCAGCTGACAGGCTAAAGTCCAAGCTTGGTTCCTTTTCATATTACCTTTGTGAACAGCTTTTTTGTTGTCAACAAACTCAGCACAGACACACGTACACTCAAATACATATAAAACATCATCAAACAAACTGAGTGAACTTGAAAATGCATGTGGAGTGCATGTTGGAAAACCTCCCATCAACCTGTATGGAATCAAATGAAGCAGACAAAACACACACTCTCAAAAGTATTGAACTCCATAGGAGGTATGCATGTTAAGAACCTGCTGGTCTAAGTCATATTGAATAAAAAGATGAGAGAAATTATTCACAAAGGGAGACAGAGTTAAAGGCTAAAGAAGAGGAGTTAGAAGATAATTGATCGATCGCTGGAAAGATTGCATCTGTTCAAGTGATTATTCAGTCTCATTTGAGATATTAGGGATAAGAAAACTACAATTTGATGCATGTGATTGTGTGTGTGTGTGTGTGTGTGTGTATATATGTCTGTGTGGGTAAATGGCAGAGTACCAAACTATGTCCATGAACGAGGCTTATGAAAACCATATGACATGCTCTGAAAAATTTGCTTTACTGCACCATCCCCCATTCTGACCCCCCCCCCCCCCCAAAACACGCAGTTCTTTTCCTCAACTCCCTCCCCTTCTGCCCACCCTCCTTCTTGCTATATCTCCCTCGCTCTGTCCTCCCCTCCCTTTTCTTCCCTCCCTCCCTGTTCTCTGAAATCTTGGGACAATCTGCATGCACTCAACTCCAGCACAGATCTGTTTCAGCAGGGTAGAGTAAAGAGCACAGGCAGACAGTGAAAAAAAAAGGATCAGGGATCAAATGAAGGGAGAAAAGTTCAGATAGACAAAAGCAGGGCAAGAGAGAAAGCCACAGCTGAAAGAAACTTTCAAAGGCAGGGAGATAAAAGTGTGGAGAAAGTCAGGGTGAGAGACAGACGGAGAGCAGAGAGATATATTCAGTTCTAAAAAAGAATGGGCTCCCTGGTGAGCAGTGCTGCTGCTCTTCTCCTAACCTTCCTGTTGGCTTTGCTCTTTGGACTTTCCTCAGTCTTGGGCCAGGAACTGAGAGAGAGGGATGCACTGTGCAATGTGGATGGCTGCTTTGTGGTCTACTTCCAACGCAAGACCTTCCTGGACTCATGGAGGGCCTGCAAGGAGAAAGGTGGCAACCTAGCTACCATCAAACGTAAGGAGGATGCCACAACTATTGACACTCTCTTCTCCACTCTGGACCTGCGCCACTTACGCACCAAGGTCCGAGTATGGATTGGCCTGCAGCGCCAGCCTCGCCAGTGTACCACCACACGCCCACTGCGGGGTTTCTCTTGGACTACTGGTGACCAGGACACAGAGTATACCAACTGGCAGAAAGAGGACTCCCCTAGTATGTGCTCTGTGCCACGCTGTGTGGTTATGGGCTACAGCACTCAAGAGCAGAATGATAACTTCAAATGGCTGGATGGTTCCTGCTCAGTCTCTGTAGATGGGTATCTTTGCCATTATGCCTACAAAGGAATGTGTTCTGCCTTGTGGAATGAAGGTGCAGGCAATGCCCTCTACACCACACCATTTAACCTTCTAAGCACACTGTTAACCCATGTACCCTTTGGATCTGTTGCTACAGTGCCCTGCCCCGCAGGCACCAAAGAGGAACAGTCAGTTTTGTGTATGTTGAAGGAAGATGGCTCAGTGGGGTGGTCAAGAGATTCCCCCCTCTGCTCAGATCCCCCCATATCACACAACTGGTGTGACCAGGATAACGGCGGGTGTGAGCATTTCTGCAGGCCGGCCGGTGCTCACTTCTACTGTGAGTGTGCCGATGGGTATCAACTAGGAGACGATGGGCTGAACTGTGAGCTGTCTGATGTCTGTCAAGGGGCCCTTTGTGAGTTTGAGTGCCTGCCCCTTTCAGATGGGTACCGTTGTGCCTGTCCTGAAGGATACATGCTTGCACCAGATGAACGTGGCTGTCTGGATGTAGACGAGTGCCTCCAAAGTCCTTGTGAACAGCTTTGTGTGAATGCTCCAGGGACATTTGAATGTCGATGTCGGGAGGGTTACCATCCGGATGATGAGGGTGGGTGTGAGGATATAGATGAGTGTATAAATGACCCATGTGAACATGCCTGTGAGAACACTCCAGGCTCTCATATCTGCCACTGCCATCTGGGTTTTTCCCCAGTGCCTGAAGACTCCAGCCGATGCCAAGACACTGACGAGTGCCAGATCCCTGGGACCTGCGAGCAGATGTGTGTGAATTATGAGGGTGGATTTGAATGCTACTGCGAGGTAGGCTATGAACTCATGTCTGATCAATACTCGTGTCGCAAGAGAGGGGAAGGAGATGACCAATCTGCTGTCACCTCTCCTTTTCCTTGGGTCACTCACCGGCCTGGACCTGTATGGGACCCTGTGGACTATGACTGGAACCCAGGGCAGAGCCACACTGACTGGCCTCCAGAGGAGGGGCAATCTCTGGACTGGCTGACTGACCCACCCAGAGTTTTGGATTCTGCTGTCATCTGGGTCACCAGTGCCCCTCAGGAGGAACTGTCCTTTGACTTAGCACTGGACCCTCTGGACCCCCTGGAAGACAAAGACAGTGGAGGAGCTGACTGGTTGGAGTGGGGGCAGAGCTCTCAGTCTGAGCTGGAAGTTTTGCCAACCAACAACACCACACCTCCACCCACCACCACCTCCAACACTACCCCAGACTGGTACGAAGATGAGGAGGAGGAGACCACCACAGCTCTCCCCTTTCTTTCCACCTCTACAATCTCTGAGGGAGCTTGGAATTGGTGGGCGGGGCTCACCACTTCCAGCCAGAAGCCAGGAAATTCAGATGATTCAGTCACAGAACACAACATGCCTACGGATTCCAGCTACCACAATGAAGCAGAAGAAGAACAGTACCTCCTTAGGGAAAACTCTCACTTCCCAGAGGAGGACTATGTGGAGATCACACACTCCCAAGACCCAGCTGTTCCCTCCCAGTTTACTCCTTCCCAGCCACCCCCGAACAAGGGTGGAGAGAGCGGTGACATCCTGGATTCTGTCCAGAAAGACAGGGAGCAGAAGCAGAGCAGCACCTGGCTGCTGGTGGGCCTCCTAGTGCCCATTTGCATCTTCATTGTGGTGATGGTGGCACTGGGCATCGTCTACTGCACCCGCTGTGCTGTTCAGCCACGCAAGAATGCCACTGACTGCTATCACTGGATCTCTGGGGCTCATGATAAACAGGGAGCTCCTAACCCCTCAGCAGGGGTCAAGACCCATGTTTAAACAGAGAAGACAGAAACTGACATTTACATAAATAGACTCTGCTTCAGAGGTAAGCAGGAGTGAATAATGGACCTGGTAAGGAACAAGCTAAATATTTTACCCTCTCTGACTGTGGAACTGAACTTTTTGAACACATTTGGATATTACTCTTAAATATCAATTGATAGAGGTGGGGAAGGGACACTGAAAACCACTGTCCTTTTTTGGGATGGGGTTGCTATGTGGTAGAAACTGCTTTGCTGTTTCATACACTGACCACACAGCACAAGATCTGATTGCTTCATTATTGCACTAGGCTACATAATTATAAAATATAACCATCTTCATTACCAATGTCAAACAATCTGCTAATATCTGAGAATAATGTGTGTAGTCATTTATTCATTTCAGCATTTCACAGCTGGAGCCAGATCCTGCAAAGAGCCTTGGAAATAAATGTACTGACGGCAAAACTTTACCATGAGGTTTCTTCCATGCAAAATCCTCAGGCTCAGTTAATAGCATATCACTGTAAATAACTGTTACTGTCAACTGTGTTAAAGGGATTTAGATGCATTGTTAGCCCACATCAGCAGTGGGTTAAAGGAGACTGTAAGCAAATATCCCTTCAAGTGAAAAGACATTCTGCAGTCATACGATAATGCTGGGAAAGCAATCATTTGAAAATCACTGTGTTGAAGTTGAATGGTTAATAAGAGACCAAAACCTTTTTTTGTATATAGTGATTCTTTTGTATTTATGTTTGTTTCATACTTGTCACCAGCCATTCTGTATGAAAATGTAACAATTGTAATAATTCAGTGATGTTCCTTTTTTTATTGACCCCATAAACATGGAGATATGCAGAGAAATATCTGTCTGGAATACATTTCCCCACGGATGTCCAGTTTAAGAGAACTTCTCCTTTCTTTGACTTTTTAAGAGATTAAAGTGCATATGTACGCACTGAACAGGGAATGTTGTAGAGGCTGGTGGCTGACATTAGCATTGACCTTGTTCATGAAATGCCCAGTCACCTTTTGTAACCCTAATTACACCACAAAGTACACACCAAAAGGTTTTGTCTTAGACAAGCCCTGAAATGTTTCATGGCCATGTAAAAAGATCCAAAGTGATTATTAACACAGGAGAAGAAAGCTACATTCACTTCTTTTTTTTTTTGGAGAAGTGCTCATTGGATATTATATATTGTGACTTTTATAGACCAAAGAAAAAATTAACAAATTAAAACACTTTTAATTTAATGGATAAATTACTATTTAATGGCTTGGGAAACAAAGTGCCATTCCAAATTTACACATGAAAAACGTCTTTATTTTTTTGACAGACTGTGAAATATAAGAAACACCTGATGTCTTTTTTCTGTTACATTTTAAGAAATTGTGAATTAAAAACTATGACAATGGATGAGTGTGAAGGTTTATTATTGACCTTCGAAACAGTATAGCTTTTAACGTTTGTTCAGTTGTCATGGAGATCGCTCCAGTTGCTATCACGTGACCTGAGTAGGGAAGTACCATCCGCTCAGGAAGAAGTCACGTTTTTTTGGTCAAACAAATGAGTAGGAGTTTTATGGATGACTTTGATGTGTTTGCTGTTATGTTTGTGATAACGTCACTGCTCTGAACTTTTGAAGCTTATTGACCTAATAGTTATATTTTTGTCATTCATCTTTTTAGAGACACAGCAGTGAATGTAAAAGCCAAAAGGTACTTGGAGTAACTTCCTCAGAAAAGTGGAGTAGTGAATGTGGGTGGAGGGAGGGGTGGGTGTGTGACAACAAGGATACTGTCATTTCAAAAATGACCATAATCCCCCAAGGGCCCTCTGTTTGTAAAAAGGGTTTTTACGGAAAATACAACAGGATACTTGAGCACAGTCCCCACTGGCAGTATGGAAGCATTGTGATTGTATTGACTAATGGAATGTGCTGATCAAAACCAGGTTCTGGCTCTGCGAGTGGCTCAGAGGGGGTCTCTCTCTCTCTCTTCTCTCTCTGTCTCTCACCCCCTCTGACCTATTTTCAACATTGTCATCTTTCAACAGCTCTCAGTATACAGACACAGTCCAGTCACCAGTGAGCTGAGCTGTGCTCATATCTTTGGTAACCCTTTCTGAAATGGTCTAATTCCAGTTTATTATGCATTGGGTCTGATGTTGGTGTTTTTTAATTATTCCTATTGCTAAGATCTTGGAACATGGTGACATCACTAAAAAGATGTCCAACGGGGCAAGAAACACAAGCAGATCAGACAGGTAAACCCATCCCCAGGTTAACCAAACTTACATGGGTGAAAAAAAAGTCGAAGGATACAATTATTATTTAAACTGTCCATTGTATTCATCACAGTTTACAGAACCACTTCCTGCTGTAACTTTGACCTACTGTACTTACCGTAGTTTCCTGTGCAATGAGGCTGGATTATCCAACTGGGAAAAGTGGACACGAAGGCTACAGGTTTAATGTGTGGCAATTAGTTTGTAGTAAATTAATCAATTAAAATGTGTGTGTTAATACTGCATGAACCACTGAACCACATTATAAACTCAAATGCTTAGGACAGACTTAAGGCAGCACCTAATCTTGAGGCCCTGTTTAGTAGAGGAACATGAAGTACAAATCTGGTGTTCTGGGCTACCTAGTGGGTTGATCCGACCTTGGCAATCAGGGATTATTACTGATATTTTCAGTCTGACCTCCAAAAAGTGGTTTAGATAATCTGAATAAACTGTTGGCTCATTCCAACCTTCCTGATTGTCTGACTTTTCATATTTCTTGACCCATCTGACTTTGTTGTAGTGATGTCACTGAATTCCCAGATCTCAACAAGTACTTTGGTGAGTACGCTGTTATCATAACCAATATAAATGATGCCTACACAAATGAGACCCTAGTTATTACAAACCATAATTATTCTTTAATGTGTCTGCTTACATACTATGATCAAAGCTAATGCAAGAGAGGCATTTCATTATTAACCTCCTGAGAGCAGCTGTACACTGTGTGACTCATTCATCGAGATAGCATATAGCTGAGTATGGACAGTAAGCAAAATGCATTCAGTATGATTTCATGAGATTTTTCTTTGATTTTTTTAATGGATGTTGAGACTCCAAGCTTTCTAAAAAGCAAATCCACAGAGTCAGTCTACTTCTGCCTGAGAGTTCCCAAAACTTCCACCACCCACTGTGCACCCTGTACTTGGTAGCTTACCAAGTTCTCATAGGAGCTATAGTTAATGAATGTCACAAAAATAACTGTTGTTATCAAAGGTTTGGACATGATGTCACCAAGGCCGAAGCTATAATTGAGGACACAAGGTCATTCCTCAGTGTTATTTTTCAGGATGTGGATCTTAAATTTTTTATAATAATACTTTCATGGCAATCCATCCAATAGTTGTGGAGCCATGTCTGTACAGAATCTTATGCAAATCCATTGAAGATAGGAATGTCATTAGTTTGCAGGTATTTTCTCATTAACTAAACTATTGAACAAACTGAACATAAGGTGCTACATGAAAATCAATCGCAGTCTGCAATTAAACTAACTTGCAAGTCTTTGGACTGTGGGACGTGTAGAGTTCCAATATCAAACTCCAACACAGCAAAGTAGTGATCCATTTATTGCTTTTCAATATTTAATTACATAACAGTGTTATGACAGGTCATGGCAAATAAATGCACTTAATTTAACCGATCTATTTACAAAAATATAAATTAATTTGCAAAAAGAGATGAGATGCTGGCAGTAACGTGGGTGGTGTAAGTGAGTGGATGTGTGGGAAATATGGTGTGTGGATGTTGGTCAGAAAAACGATAAAGGAACCACCTACAGCACATGGAGAGAGCCTATCTAAGAGGTGGCAGCTTTTATAGTGACTGGAAGCATTGGGGCCAGGTGTTTCCAGTCAGACACAAGTCAACGGCCCCGCTGAGAGAAAAGGAAACAAGGCACAACCAAACAGGCCAGAGGGCCGTGAGAGTAATAAATAATTATACAGTAAATTTATTATTATTATTGAACCATGACCTTGACCACTACCTGACCAAGGGTGTAGGGTTTTTTTATTTTTAATTTCATGCATTTATATATATTGAAATAATTCTATCAAATACCAAATTATGAATAATAAAATAATGGTAGCATAACAACACTTGAAAATGGTATGTAATGTGTTGTGAAACCTTCTTATAGATTATGTTGTATTTCCATCCTTACTACAAAGAGCAGTGGGCTTTTCTGTCTTTCACCTGAATACTGACTCAGGTAAAACATCAGTTTTAGTGCTGCTTGATCTTAGTGCAGCCTTTGATACTGTGGACCATGAAATACTTCTTGACTGACTGGAAAAGTGGGTGGGCTTATCTGGCACAGTCCTCAGTTGGTTCAGATCATATCTCAAAGACAGATGCTATGTTGTTGCCAGTGGCGACTATAAATCTGAGCAGATCACCATGACATGTGGAGTCCCCCAGGGTTCGATTCTTGGGCCGCTATTATTCAACCTGTACATGCTCCCTCTTGGTCAAATCATACATGACAATAACGTTGCTTATCACAGCTATGCAGACGACACTCAGATTTACTTTGCTCTTTCACCAAGTGACTGTGGTCCCTTAAAGGGAAAATTCGCCGTCTGTCATGTGGATGTCCACTTAGTGTTGACAGTATATGTAGCCAATTGAAGCAATAACTCCTCAGTGCATGCTATGTTGGCCGAGAAAGCAGAGTTATCTTGCTGCAAAATCTGTTCTTCCGGCACCAGCACCATCATAGTGACGTAGATAGAGGCACGGAAGAACTACAGACTATTTCAGCTTGGATTTCTAGTCTCAGCCTGTGGGGAGCCAGGGGGCGTGCTGCCGCTCAAAAACAAAACTTATTCTCTTAGCTTGTAAACTAGCTAAGTTTCCAACAGCGAAAATGGCATCCCAAAATATGAATGCAGAGGATGTTATGGACGAGGATACATTTACAGGGGTGTTTTGGCTGACTTGGATATTCAGCCATATTTATTCTAGCCAGTGTATACAGACGAAGAAATACAGAGGAGAGACAGAGACTGCGCTGCGGCTGCATTAGCTGTGCAAGAGGATATGGCCAGCGGGGACCATCCCGAACCTGAGCTGGTGGTGCCTTTGCTCAAATTGCCCCTAAATGGCAACAGAAACTGAATCATTCTGCTGCAATCAGTGTCAGCGTGGGTCATTTTTGTTTGATGCTGTCACCGACACCAACCCCGTCAACAAAGTAATGGCTATAGGCTAGGCTAGGCTGGTCCCACAGGCTGGGGCGATGTTGGACTAATGTTGTAATATAGAGGGACAGTCAGGAGAAATTGTGTGAACATCAAGCCTCTTTTGAAGCCAACTAAATAACGAGAGTAGTAGGTTGGATGCCGATAACTGTTTTTCATGTTGTGGTTTTGTGGAACTTTATACTGCAGCGGTTGCTCAGCTAGTGGTTGCTTTGTTGTTATACGGAAGCCCATTCGGCTCCGTGTGTGTGTGTGTGTGTGTTGCTGTTGTATCTAATAGACATGCCCTAACGGTAACGTTATAGCTACGCGTGAAAAAGAAATGGTCAAATTGCAGGAATTCATTGGCTTGGCAACGTTATGTAACTCAGATTAGCAGCAGCTAGCAGCTAACTTACTCAGAGGGGTTAGAAGCTGGATACAAGTGAATTTCCTTCAATTAAATAAAGACAAGACAGAAATCATTGTATTTGGCAACAAGGAGGAAAGAATCAAAGTTATTGCTCACATTGATTCCAGAGTTATAAAGACGAAAACCCAGGTTAGAAATGTTTTAATAGACTCAGATCTGAGCTTCAGCAGCCATATCAAGGCAATAACAAAATCAGCATTTTATCATCTCAAACAAATGGCTGGAATTAGAGAGCTCATGTCCTTAAATCGTTACACTGGCTTCCAGTTACTTATAGAATTGATTTTAAAGTGCTGCTGCTAGTTTATAAATCACTCAATAATCTTGGGTCAAAATACATCATCTCTGATCACCTTGAAGAATATAAACCCAGTAGGGTCCTAAGATCTTTAAGAAGCAAGCAACTGGTTGTACCTCAAGTCAGAACCAAACAGGGTGAAGCTGCTTTTAGCTACTATGCTGCACACAGATGGAACAAACTTCCTGATGATCTCAAATGCGCTCCAACTTTAGCCATTTTCAAATCTAAAATAAAAACTCAGTTGTTCTTCTGTGCCTTTGCTTGATTGGTTTCTCTAATACACTTTTATTTCTTTTGTTGCATTGGCAACTTACAACTTATCACTGCACTGTACCTACACTGTAACTGTATTTGATTTCATTTTATCTCATTTAAAATTTTGTTTTATTCTATCTTAATTGATGTTATTCTTATTGTTTTAATGTCATACTAAATCACTGAATTGCCTCTGTGTTTGAAATGTGCTATGTAAATAAATCTGCCTTGCCTTGCCTAATCTTTGACTAATTTTGGCATCTTTTTAGGGGTGCAGGGGATGAACTGAGGAGTCTCAGCCTGAGGAAAGAAGCTGCTCTGTAGTCTGGTGGTACAACAGTGGATACTTCTGTATCACTTGCCAGACGGCAGCAGGGTGAACAGGCTGTGGCTGGGGGTGGGGGGTTGGAGGGTGTATTGTATTTTAGTATATTTTAGTCTCTGTGCAGGCACCTCACCTCTCCTGTATCATTGATGCTCAGTAGCCCATGATGTTCTGGGTGGTTTTAATCACCCACTGCAGAGCCCTCCAGTCCTGGGTCCTATATGTATATACATAACTGTATATCTTCATTGTAAAAACTTTGTTTTCCTTTTTATTTCTTAGTTTTGTGCAACTTTTATTTAGTTTGTTCTGTATCTTATTGTCTAATTTATTGTCACTGCACGTTTTTTTTTGATGGGACTAGATTTTGTCCTGGATGCCAGCAGGAGAGATACAATATCCACTCTGCAGTTTAATATCCTCCGTCTCCACCTGCTCTTTATCTTGATGTTAGACAACAATTGGAGACACGTCTTTAGCTGAGGAAAGGTCTGATAATCAAAAATGAACTCTGACCCTCTGTGTGCCTGCTGTTTGGTCTCTCCATCCTCAGCTTCTTTCTGGCTGTCAATTATTGATTCACCCTCATGACTAAAAGGCAAAAAATATGAACCCCTGCAACATGTCCACTACAGTATATCCCTAATGCCTTGGGTTTTTCTCCAGCTTTTCCCACTGTTCCAAAAACAAAACAGCATACATTTAATAACTGGCTGTGCTGTAATGAGCTGAACTCAGATATTGACATCAATTCATCAGTGTTTCTCCCTCCATTAAACTAACATCCTTCTTGTACAAAGTTTTCTGTACGGAGAGTATTCTTAGTACAAATCACAACAGCTCAGTTACCTGTCTCCTCATTCAATCATCCATCCATGCATGCATGATTCATACAAATATATGATGAAATCTCTCTTTATTTTAATTGATGACAAAAGAGGAGATGGAATCTCATTCACATTTTTTTTGCAAACAATCATGTAATCCATATCTCCTTCTTGTCATTGGATACTTGCACATTACACTTCTTGGGCACTAAAATCATCTTCTCTGTGACTTTGCACACCAGCAGTGCTAAAGCCTAGAGCTAGCTGCACCCTATGACTGAAGGAGCATGGCCAACGTGAGATGGTGAAGGGAAAAGTACATGATGACAGCGGGGCTTTGTCGGAATTCAGTTTTATTTATATAGCGCCATATCATAACAAAGTTATCTCAGGGCACTTTTTCGAGTAGAGTAGGTCTAGACCGATTCTTTATATTTACAGAGACCCAACAATTCCCACCATGAGCAGCACTAGGAGACAGTGGCAAGGAAAAACTCCCTTTTAACAGGTAGAAACCTCGAGCAGAACCAGGCTCTAGGTGGGCGGTCATCTGCCTCGACCGGTTGGGTTGACGGGGGAGGGGGGAGCGGGAGAGAGAGAGCAGGAGGAAAGAGAACATACAGCAGCACAGTACAGTTCCACATACGGATGTAAAGCAATAGTTGTGGTAATGGTATTGATAACACCAACAGAAATAATACTAAGAGCAATATTATAATAGCAATACTAATAATAAGAGCAACAACAGTAACAGCAGCAGCGGGTGCAGAGCAGGAGCACGGGGGCAGCAGGTGGCCGCAACCACAGATCCAGACTCTACAGCTCCGGAGGCAGAAACACCTGCAGAAAGCAACAGAAGGAGAGAGAGAGAGAGAGAGAGAAAGAGGAGAGAAAGCACACAACTACGGGAAGAAGTTGAATTAGTAACAAGCATTGATGGGATATGAGGGCGTACAGATGGAGAGGAAGAGGAGGAGAGAGGAGAGAGGAGCTCAGTGCATCATAGGAAGTCCCCCGGCAGTCTAGGCCTATATTAGCATAACTAAGGGGGGGCTCAGGGGTCACCTGAGTCAGCCCTACTATAAGCTTTATCAAAGAGGAAAGTCTTAAGCCTACTCTTAAATGTGAGGAGGGTGTCTGCCTCCCTTACACAAACTGGGATCTGGTTCCACAGGAGAGGAGCTTGATAGCTGAAGGCTCTGGCTCCCATTCTACTTTTAGAGACTCTAGGAACCACAAGGAACCCTGCATTCTGGGAGTGCAGTGCTCTAGTGGGGTAATAGGGTACTATGAGCTCTTTAAGATATAATGGTGTCTGACCATTTAGGGCTTTGAAGATGAGGAGAAGGATTTTATGAGAAATATGATCTCTTTTTCTGGTTCTTGTCAGTAAACGTGCCACAGCATTCTGAATCAGCTGGAGAGTCTTAAGGGACTTATTGGGGCAGCCTGATAATAGAGAGTTGCAATAATCCAGCCTATATGTAACAAATGCATGGACTAGTTTTTCTGCATCTATTTGAGACAGGATGTGTCTGATTTTTGCAATGTTACGTAAATGAAAAAAGGCAGTTCTTGAAGTTTGTTTTGTGTGGGAGTTAAAGGACATATCCTGATCAAAGATAACTCCAAGATTCCTTACGGTGTCGCTGGAGGCCAGGGCAATGCCATCTATAGAAACTATATCTTTAGATAATGTGTTTCGGAGGTGTTCGGGGGCCAAGTACAATAACTTCGATTTTGTCTGAGTTTAACATCAGAAAATTGCAGGTCATCCAGGTTTTTATGTCCTTAAGGCATGCTTGAAGTTTAGCTAATTGATTGGTTTCATCTGGCTTGATCGATAAATATAATTGGGTATCATCTGCATAACAATGAAAATTTATGGAGTGCTTCCTAATAATATTGCCTAAAGGAAGCATATAAAAGGTAAATAGAATTGGTCCAAGCACAGAACCTTGTGGAACTCCGTGACTAACTTTGGCGTGCATAGAGGATTCATTGTTAACATGTACAAACTGATATCGATCTGATAAATAGGATTTAAACCAGCTTAGTGCGGTGCCTTTAATGCCAATTAAATGTTCTAGTCTCTGTAATAGAATGTGATGGTCAATGGTATCGAATGCAGCACTAAGATCTAGTAAGACAAGTACAGAGACAAGTCCTTTGTCTGATGCAATTAGAAGGTCATTTGTAACTTTCACCAGTGCTGTCTCTGTGCTATGATGCACTCTAAATCCTGACTGAAAATCCTCAAACAGCTTGTTGTTGTGTAGAAAGTCACACAACTGATTGGCGACTGCTTTCTCAAGGATCTTAGAGAGAAAAGGAGGGTTAGATATAGGTCTATAATTTGACAAAACCCCTGGATCAAGAGTGGGCTTTTTAAGAAGAGGTTTAATTACAGCTACTTTAAAGGACTGTGGCACATAGCCTTTTATTAAGGACAGATTGATCATATCTAGTAAAGAAGTGCTAACTAAGGGTAAAACTTCTTTAAGCAGCCTAGTTGGGATGGGGTCTAAGAGACACGTTGATGGCTTAGATGAGGAAATCATGGAAGTTAGTTGACTAAGGTTGATGGGAGAAAAGCAGTCTAAACGTACATCAGGTTTTACAGTTGTTTCTAAGGTTCCTGTGTTTGAAGATAAGTCAACTGAGGGCAGGAGGTGCTGAATTGTGTCTCTAATAGTTAAAATTTTATTGTTAAAGAAGCTTATAAAGTCATTACTTTATAATAGGAATACATGGCTCAACAGAGCTGTGACTCTCTGTCAGCCTGGCTACAGTGCTGAACAGAAACCTGGGGTTGTTCTCATTTTCCTCTATTAATGATGAGTAGTATGCTGCTCTGGCATTACGGAGGGCCTTCCTATAAATTTTAAGACTATCTTGGCAGGCTAAACGTGATTCTTCTAGTTTGGTGGAACGCCACTTCCTTTCAAGTTTTCGCGATGTTTGCTTTAATTTGCGGGTTTGGGGGTTATACCATGGAGCTAACCTCCTCTGTTTTATTATCTTCTTTTTTAGAGGGGCGATAGAGTCGAGTGTTATTCGGATCGCCATTTCGACCCACTTCAAATATAATGCAGTAGAGAGAAAAAAAGTGTAGTAACGTTATTGTCAGGAGAGAAACCCTGCGGCTACAAATTGTTGGGTTGAATACTACGAACCTGAAGAGACGCCTCAAGGCACATCACACAAAAAGTGAGGCAACTTAACAAGACGATTAATAACATTATACATTACTTTGTCTACATTAATGTCTACATTGCTTTTTAATGTATATTAACTTAAGCCAACCAAGTTACAAAAAGGCAGTGGTGTAATGTTATGTATTGTTAGCATCTCACGACATTGTTTGCATATGGGGGTTTCCAGCCATCCATCCATTTTCTTCCACTTATTCGGGGCCAGGTCGTGGTGGCAGCAGGCTAAGCAGGTTAGTCCTGAAATCCCTCTCCCCAGCAACATTTTCCAGTTCCTCCTGGGGGATCCTGGGCGTTCCCAGGCCAGATGAGATATATAATCTCTCCAGTGTGTTCTGGATATCTGAATATATATATAAACAGAACTGGTGACAAGGGACAACCCTGGATGAGTCCAATACCCACCAAAAATGTGTCTGACTTTTTGACAAGAATATGGACACAGCTCTCACTTTGGTTATATAGAGACAGGATGGCTTGTAGCAAATACAATGTAATATAATTTAAAATAAATATGATAACCTCTTGCTTAAGACAAGTTTGCTAAATTTAAGTATGCACAAATTAAAGTATGCACAATATAATTGCTATATACAGTTGAAAGTCAGGTCTTGTTGGTTTTGAACGGCTCCATGCAGCTAAATGTAGTCTATTTGCGACATCTACTACAGCAGTGTACGTAGTAAGTTGGTTTCTGGCTGCATTCTTAATCATAACATTTTGTGGCAAATTTTCAGTACTAGTATGCTCATTCTTGGTCTTGACTAAAACAAGACTAAAATGTTCACAATGTTTTTGTCAACTAAAATGTGACTAAAATGTTCATGCTTTTAGTCAACTAAAAATTGACTATATTAGACTACACCTAGAAATAGCTGCCACAATAAACACAACTGGAAACAAGGTGGTGGAGTTTGTGGGCCAGAAACCAAAACAAGCTAAAATAGGCTAAAAAGCTTGGTAGAGCTGAGTGGTGATAATTCTCTTTGAGTTTGTCTATATAAGTGACTCCTTTCATGGTACACAGTCATTGATTCATTGCAGATATAAAAAATATTGCGTAGTGCAGCTTTACTTTGTGCAGTTATAGTGTACATGATCAGACAGTTAACTTGGATAAGGACTCTATAGGGGTGCTTTTACACTATGAGTGTGGTCTGAATCCAGGTTCACCTAAAGGTTTGATAGGATGAGCTCAAACTATCAGTTGTACAGGTCACACAATTAATACTTTCATTGGAAGAAGATTCATGTGTGTATGTCATGGTAGCATCATTAGTACCATTCTTCTTGGATTCCTACAGGTATGAGTAACAGAGGCTCAGTGAGAAGATGTAAAATGCCTCACTGATGATTGGGCAGAGAACATTCAAGCCAAATTCAGGAGAAAAAGTATTGCACACCAGGCTCCATTTGCTCTGCGTATCAAAGGACGGGTGCCAAACCTGTTTCTTAGCAACGGGGCTACACTTGAGACCGCATCCTGGGAGACCGCATCATCCATGGATCTGTCTGGTCGGTATGCAAACTGTAGTGGGTCCATGGTACAAGGTAGGAAGGCGCAGATGGAGTCATTGATCAGCCTCTCGATGCATTTCATGACCACTGAGGTGAGGGCCACTGGTTGGTAGTCATTCATGCAGGCTGGAGAAGCATTCTTAGGCACAGGGACGATAGTGGATCTCTTGAAGCCGGTGGGAACCATGGACTTGGCCAGGGAGAGGTTGAATATTGTGGTGAACAATGGAGCTAGCTGATTAGCAAAAGACTTCAGTATGCACCTTTCCTGGTGTTCACATATGTCAGAGCCCTCCTCATGTTGTGCTCAGTCACACAGAGTGTGTGCTCATCCCCAGCAGTTGAACTCACTCCAGCTGTGCTAGTCAGCACGCTAACAATGTTATTATTAGCCGGTGAGGTAGCTGTGTTGTTGTTTTATTACATCATGTTAGTTTATTACAGATATGCTGTAATCTCCTTTCACATGTCAAATTTTACAAATACAGTAAAACAGTAACAGCAATATACTCATTTGTCACTGGGAAGAATATCCCCAGTGTCTTTGCACACAAAGTGACTTTGTGTCTATGCCAAATTCTTCATTATTTGTGCCCTCTTGTAAATTAGTTATTTCTTTTTTTGTGGTTTGTTAACAGCACATAAAGTCAGCTGCACAGTTGACTGCAGCACACACTGTCGCACACAGTTATTTATGACAGTATATCATTCATTTCCCACCTGTATTACTTTTAAGTTTTACGCAGTTCTGTTGAATAACAATGTCACTTTTTTTCTTTGTCCAGTACAATCTTGACACATTATATGTTTCTGTGTCTGTCCATGCCCCACAAATCATTTAGTAAAAACTGTGAAAATGCAGGCCACTGGCCCACTGATAACCTAAAGATGAATACTTCTGAAGCAATGACAATGACTGTTCATAATATGAATATTTGTATTTAGAAAAGTGAATATCTGAAGAACTGGTTGGCTTATTTTGCAGACATATGACATATTTTCTATCAGAAAAAAACTTAACATCTTAACACAAACGGAAGTCCAAATGCACTGTCTGTTTAAAAACAGAGATGCAAATGGCATATTATGGACTTTTAGCAATAGACCACTTTAATGTGGAGGCACAAGGGAGTCCATCAGATATCTGAAAAGCTATCCAGAGAAAGAAAAGACTCAAAGGGTGTAATCACAGACTGGTGGGGTACACACAATAGCCAGGTAGACAAAAAGATTGCAGTTTTGTTCCACATAATTGTACCCTGCTCTGCTTCTCTCTTAGTTGCTGTCAAGAAATCAATAATTACTCATGCAAGCATTTGATTACTTTTTAGAACCATCAGATGTGTGATTAATCTTTACATGGAGCCTGATTTCTCTGAATAAAGGACAAAGCAGTCACACAGGGAACCTTTGTTTTTGAGAAGCAGCATACGTTTTCCTCATTAGACATTCCTGGAACTGCAGTATAGTCAGAAATGTGTTCAACAGAGACTGAACAAGAAAGGTGCCAAAGGTTAATCTGAGGGCGGCAGATACAGAGGTATGTTTGTGTCATGAGAATATGAAATACATAAGTGCATGGTGGACAAACACAAATATGTAATAGACAGACAAACACATGGACATCTGGTCACTACACATGGATATATGGTAACTGTATCTCTCTTCTTCTTGCAGCTTGATCTGGGCCCTTGACTTCATCTCGCCCCTCCATTTTCTCTGTGTGCGAGACAATGACCTCCAGATTCCTGGGCTGTTCCTGGATGAAAACAAGGCAAAGTCAAAGTCAGACTTGAATATTTAGCAGGCAGTTATTCTATGTATAATCATGGTGTTAGTGTGGATAGAAAAAGGTGCAATTTAGGTCCAATTAAAGTAGCTGAAAAACAGTACTTAAAACAGTACTGATTTAGCATTGCAAAAATAAAAAAATGTTACATGTACCTTAATTAATCGCTGATGTAAGTGACCCAAATCAAACACCCCCACAATGTTGCATGACCAGCAGGTGCATGCTGGGTCTGGCTAAATGCTAAAATGGTCACGGTGGATCCTCCAGCAGTGACGTCTGTGTTCACTTAGGAACTTTTACCTTCAATGAGGTGTGCACAACCTTTCTGCTGTTTTTGACAAAAATTCCTGTCACAGTTGTGACTGCTGAGAGCTCATTAAGCTCAAAATGTTTGAAAACTCTGAGGAGCTCAGTGGCACCAGAGAGGCTCAGTGGATTGGTTATATTATGCATTGAGCATGAACGAGCAGAGAAGTTGAAAAGTTGACTTTGCAGTGCACAAGGCTTAAAATGCAGGTTCAGACACTTGAGCATAACAACAAACTGACTGTTGGATGTGCTTTCCAGAGAACATCAACAACTACTTTGTTGCTTAGCATTAAGGGAACAGCCAGAAGGCCTCCTTGACTTGATATAGTAAAGAGAGCATGGGACCAGGTAGCTGCTTTATTAGAAGCAGTCCAGTAATATCAGGCACAAAAGGAAGCAACAGCTTGTCTCTGACCCCATCAGAGACTTACTTAAGAAATTACAATGATCTAATCTTTTAGTTAATTTAATTCTAATAATGAACAAGTTCAGGGACAAGTGAGATCATTTGATCTTTCCTTTGTATGAGTGCCACTGAGCAAAGATAGCAGTGTGCTCTGAGGCTGAATCCCCACACAGCTGCCTCCTCTGGATAGACTTCATCAGTAAGAGCCTGGAGAGACCATCCAACACAGAGGATGAGCAGTCCACTCCACAAGCTTCTCAGCCTCAAGACAACATGGTCTCCTTTTATCTGGCCAGTACATCCACAAATGCACCTTCAGGTTGATATCAGTCATCTCAAGAGATTGAATATGTTGCTTTATACATTCCTTACTCTTTTTTTTAAGTGGTTACCTAAGGAACAATTTGTCTGCTAAATGGTTTCTTATTTTATTGTTGAGTACATATATGAACGAATCTTCAACAATGAACCTTTAACTTAACTGACTATACTGAATCACCATTGTCAGTGACTGACAATGGTTAGGTGACTGAGATTGCTGCTCCTCATTAAAAGCTTATTAAAACACAGCGAAAGCCACAGAAACAATCATAACGTAAACGTAAATAATTGGCTGTTGAGCTATTAACCTTATGTGCAGTGCTTGTATATGCTAATTTTGTACTGAATTGAATGTGGCAGCTTGGACCACAAACAGAATGAACATACTACTGAACTGAAGACGGTCTGAATCAGTGCTGAACGGTGCAACCATATGAACGGTGATGTGTTCACTTACTGTTGTACATACTGAAGTGTATATGAACGTAGATACGACCACTTAGCTTTGGAAAAAAGAGATCGAACTACATGGTCAGTGACTACAAATCTTTAAATTGAACGAAACGATTCAAAAGTGATTTGTGATTTCCACCTCTACTGACAACGCAAGTGAGGAAGGTGTGAGTGGAGGCCAAAAGTCCTCTACAGCCCCATATCACTGTGTTTCTCTAGAGACTCCTGCTCGCTAATTCATGCCCACTTTGGAAATCCTTGAACAATTTGATCAAATCTCTGCCAAAATGATACACTCCCATACTTCATTCCCGCAAATTTGACCGCTGTTTTTACTCTGTTTATTTGACCCAAACAGCCAATTTACAGATGCTAGCTGTAACTAGCTAGAAATTAACACAACCATATGTGGAGAGTGACTGTGTGTGTTTAGATTACAGCTCAGACTCTGAATGATCTCAGAACTCACCAAGAACTTTAGTTCTTTGTTATTGTCCTCTAGTTTCTCTCATTTTTTTCTCTTGTCCCTGTACGAACATGTCTTCGCCTCAATTCATGCATAGAGCTTTGGTGATTTTTAGACCCCCAAATTTCATCTCAGCACCCCTAAAAAAATAAAAAAAATAAAACAGGGTTTTCCCTACCATTATAACACTTAGGCGCAGCTCTTTCTTTTTCACAGCATCTTAACCGAGTGAAATAAAAACAAAACAAAAAGAAAAACAAAACAAAACTGAGAGATCTCTACCACGTTTGTCTGGTCGCGCTAGCTTCTCTGTCCTCTCCTCTGTCTGACCAAAGAATTTGTATCTGTTCCCACCAAAGATGTATTAAGAGAGCTGGCTACAGCTCTGTCACTCAGCCTTACTGCCAATTTGCCCCAGTGGCCACTCGTGGTACTGCAACAAATAAAATTCACACGGCCCAAAAAGCATTTTCCTCATGGACCTCTATTATAAAAGAGAAGGTTTCATATTTGTATAACTTTCCCAGAGAGAGTGATTTTTATGTGCGTGATATCTAAATGTAAAGTCTATAGGCTGCATATGTGCAGTAGGCCACACAATGCGGAAGCAAACCTGGAAGCTTGAAAACGTTTTAGGCTTATAGAGACAGAGTGCAACTCGTCATACTCTGAAAACCACGCCCACCGGATGGGAAAACAATCGGCACCACAATATGCAACCAAGGGCTGAAACGCTAAAAAAATGCCTGTAGCTAGCTAAAAACATTAGATTTCAGCATGTCAAAAGATTATTTTAGCACCCTATGTCCACCAGAGAGGACAAACTCAATATTGTCGGTCTATCTCAGTGTCCCTTCTCAAGCTAAGTTACTGTAGTTAGCTAAGGCATAGCTTTCTGATTTAGCCACATTCCACTACACAAGTTGCTTTAGCATAACTTACAGCAATATAGTTAGCCTAAAACTGACATTTGGATGTTTGACTGACCAGTGACAAAATGCTTGCTGCACATGTAGACATACTGAGTGACAGGATCCCACAGTGTTTCCATTCTTCCTGCTGATGCCTTCGAGGCAGATGACCGCCCACCTTGAGCCTGGTTCTGCTCAAGGTTTCTACCTGTTAAAAGGGAGTTTTTCCTTGCCACTGTCGCATAGTGCTTGCTCATGGTAGGAACTGTTGGGTCTCTGTAAATATAAAGAGTCGGTCTAGACTTGCTCTATTCGAAAAAGTGCCCTGAGATAACTTTGTTATGATATGGCGCTATATAAATAAAACTGAATTGAATTATTGCTTGTTTCCACTTTTGTCTTCTTAAAGACTCAGTTTTTGGATTCGGCAGCTTATAAAAACTTAGTTCTGGGTAGTTCAGCAGCTTTTAGACATGTTTCTGTTGTTTGCTAGCAGACCACAGTGACAAGGAGGCACCTTCACACAATACAAAGTCAATAGAGAGCGATTCATTGTTTTCCCCTCCGCTGTGGGCGGGACTTAAATGCGCTCCGTCTCTATGTGCTCAGCAAGCAATTTTTATTAAATTGAACTGGTGCCATCTTGGAGTCCAGTATTCTATAGTCCAGTTTCCTATAATACATCCACGATTCCTACGCACTTGTGTCTTTCCACTGACTTTATAGGCAGTTGTGCTGCCTGTAAAATTCACTTCACATTCAGTCTGAGCACACATTGTGCACAAAGTTGGCTCAGCCAGTTTAGCTTCTCTCTGCCTCAGTTTATGAAATGTCTTCTGAGAGCTCATGTTGGTATCCATGATCCATGACTATAACGCAGAGAATGCAGAGACCTTCTGGAGATGGTAATGTGTCACCTGACTTGTCCAAGCATCTACAGCACATTTTCAGCATACCAAAGGGTCATTCAGTCATAGATCTAGCCCTTCACAGTGTATTGTTGAGCCAGTGTTTGACCTGTGGTGAAATGTATGGCCAATGCGCGTACAGAGAATGGAATGACAGAACTCAACAAAAGGACGTGAAGAACAGTTCATGTGTGCACTCATTAACTGTTCAGGAGAATTCATGGGCATGCATAAAATACAATGGGTGATGGGAAGAAAATGTATGATGCTGCTGTGTGAACAAGAGGTCAGGCTGAAATGACAGCCATCTGGGATACAGAGAAGATGGAGCCAAGTTTCCTCTGGAGGTCCTAAATTCCTGCACGTGTGCTTCTCTGGGCCTGCAAAAGTGTAAATCTTGTCAACACTCTTCCTTTGAAAGGTGGAGGAATGATGTTCTTGGCAGGTACACGCTGTCACTTTATGTTGCTGTCTTTGTAATAATGTGTGCACTTTTCTTGTATGAAAAATAGTTTCCACTGGAAATCCATCCATCCATTTTCCATGCCTGCCTATCCTCTTGCATCCTCTATCCTCCAGCATGCATTGGGTGTTGGTGTGGTACATGGGTACACTGGGGCCGCAGATTAAAGAAAATGATTCAAACTTTGGACAGAAAGACCATGGTCAAGTCTGAAGCGAGAACTTTATGCTACATGGCAACAGCGATCACTACTTGTTGTATCACTGCTTATGTGATACAGAAAATAGTCAATAATAAGCAGCATTTCAGGTAACAAGCACAAACTTGTTCACCAATAGATATAATGTGGACTGGTGCTTTCCTTTAAAAGGACAGTTTCACTCTATTATAAATTGGGAATTAGTTTTGTCCATCATTTCTGTCAGTTATAACATTGTGCTCATAAATGTCATTAATGAGATCTGGGAACATGGTTATCATTGGTTGTGGGCAATGCAACAAAATTTGGTTTTGATCCAATACTAAGTAATACTAGGGAAAGAATCACCAGTATCAGTACCAATAGCTTTTATTAAAATTGACTAATGTACTAGCATGTAGAGACGTGCCATGATTTATGGGGTGAATTCCTCATTAATAGGCTACTTGTGATAACTTTAAAGGGAATGTTCAAGAAACAGATAGGTGGGCAGGAGTCTCCGCACAAAAGGTGGTGTTAATTAACAAAAATACCAATGAAACAAAGCAATGAGTGCACCACTATTACTAAACAAAAGTTTTACCTTTCCTCCATCAACTTGACAGTAAGTGAATGGAAACAGACCTAGCTAATAAATCATGATGTACATGAAGCATGTGACTTAGGGCCTTTTCACCCCTGAAAGTCTGAACCAAGGTTCACGTTATGGTTACATTGTATACATTTGGTTAGGTTTGGTTTCACATTGCAAGTATGCAAGTGCACTAAAGAACTATACATGACATACCTACATCCTGAGCTGCTTCTCCCTACTCGCAATTGATTGGTTTGTAGACGGGTGTGTCTGATGTCGACATGTTGTCAATTCAGTGGGTAGCCTTCTATTGCAGTTTGAATGAATGGAGAAAAATGAATGAACAGATTTATTTTGTTGCTACTATAATAATGATTATAATTATAATTAATAATTTGGTCACTTCCTCTCCCCAGGTCCTACTGCAGCTCTTTTTGTTTTGTTGCGTTGTTTTTCCTTTTTCCGGTTCTGACAATAACCTGCCAGAACTTCCTGTTATTGGTTCTAAAGTCTGAATGATCCAAAAAACGTTTCCACACTAGAAACGAACCAAACCATGGTTCCGTTTGATCCAGACCAAGACCACCTCTTTTCATCGGACCAAGGTTCAGCTGTTTGGTCTGGACCATGGTCCCATGGAGGTTTCACACCTGTGATTTTGGTTTGGACTGAACTGAAAAGTCAGAAAGTCCAGACCAAACGAGGCAGTTATGAAAGGAACCTTACATGTCACTCAAGCTTCTACTGAAGAGATGAAAACATCAGACCTGTGTGGAGAGATGAGGAGACTGTAACCTTCCTCACATTAATACATGAAACAAACAGAAATGTCATGTCCATCATGTTTTCCACCTGGTTTTCCTTCATTTGAGCTTTGACTGGAACTCAATAATTTAATGACACCAACTAAAGAATTAGCTCCCCCAGCTGTTTATCTCCTTGAACCAACTCCTCATATTCACATAACAGTAGTGGATGGAAACAAACATTTTCAAGTACTTTTGCAGATTTTCTGGAAAAACGTGTACTGCATTTGGATGAAAACGTATCTAGTGTCTAGTAACTCACTGTTTACAGCACCTAATGACACACCTGTTTTCACTATCACTTATTAAGCAGATCACCCGCTCTAAAATCCAAAACACACACTCAAGAGAACATACATTATTACAGCAGGAATTAAGCACTTCAACAGAACATAACCATGTGAAAAAAAACTACACAACTTAAACAAACTTGAGGTCTGTTATTTGCGTAAATGAGTGAAATGAATGATTTAACACCCTAAAAACAGTTAATTTTGGGGAACAGAACCTGGGTAAAGGAAGGAGGGAAGCAGCCTTTTCACAATGTACTGCTAAGCTTTTAGTCACCAGTTGTTACAATTGGGCTACAGAGCAGGTGGACCCAAATGCAGGACAGGAGATCGGCACAATTTTAAGTGTTTTAATAAAGAAAGTCTTACAACACACAAAGGCTTGGTTTCTTTGGTCTTGATGCAGATGGCTCGATCGCTGAGTTCACAGAACACTGAGACGTGGAAACAGAAGCTACAATCCAACAAAGAAACAGGGGAAACGCAGACAATATATACACAAGAGGTAATGGGAAACAGGTGGAGACAATCAGGGCGGGGCAGACAATCACACAGGCGGGAAACACACAATGGCAGGAAGTTAAGGGACCTGAAACGAGAGGAGAGTTAGGGATTTCAAACTAAAAGACCCGCCAGAACAGGAAACAAAAACACGACAGACATGAAAACTTAACAAACATGACGAGACATAACACCAGTGCTGAAAGCTTCTGATTCAGTCAGTGACAATGATGACTCAGCATAGTCAGTTCAGTTTGAAGATTCTGCATTAAAGATTCCTTCACACATGTATTGTATTGAACACTTCTAGTCAGATCATCAGACAGGTTGTAAACAAACCAACAGTTTGTCCAGCTTATCTAAACCACTTTATTTGGAGGTAAAACCAAATGAAGTACACCTGAAATTGTGTTAATAATCCCTCATTGCACAGAAAAACATTGTATGCTTAACTACAGTAATTATAGTAGCTCAAAGTTGAAGCAGGAAATGGCTCTGTAAACTTTGATGGATGTTTACAATGGACAGTTTAATATTTCTACCATTTTCTCTTCCAAATAAGTTTGGCTAACCTGCAGATTATTGGGGGTACAATGTATTTATTATACGGTTCATAGGAATAGTGGCCCCAAATTATATTAAACCAGAATTATCCTTTAAGCATCTAAGTAGTATCAAATGACAGAAGAAATAGATACACAGTTGCTTTTAATCAGGGTTTCTGACGTCTATCCTCCCAGGAAAAATGACATAATTGCCTAAACCTAACCATGCCATAGTGGTGGCAGGTCAGAAAAGGCTAATATGAATCTTTTTGTAACAGTGATGGGAAATGACATATTTTGTGGTTTGGTTTGGAGGACTTGCTGCTCTGAAAACAAAGAAATGTAGGAAGAAGAAGAATGTGACAAAGATAAGATGGAGAAAACAGGGAGGGGGATAAGGACAACACATACCCATGAAGAGAGGAGGATGTGTTGTTAGCAGAGGGAGGAGGGATCTGATTACACTCTATGTTGTCAGTGCATTTCTTCTTATAGTCATATAATTAGAACAACATGGAGGAGATTGTGTTGCTGCAATGCTAAAGGCTATGTGTATGAGTATGTGTGTAGATGGAGATGCATGAGATCTATTTATTGTTTTCTGATTGACTGTGTGTGTGGTTGTATTGTGACTGACACAATACAACCACATCTTTTGGTCTATTGTGTCAGTCCCAGTGGAAATAAAAGCAGTCATTGCTTGTGAGTGCGTAAATAAGAACCAAAACATGGTCTGTACAATGTATGTACATATAGGTTTTCCCATGAGGCCTGACCATCAGAAAGAACTTCATTTCAAAATGACATATACACCATCTGTACTGCCAGTTTTTTTTGGGTTTTGTTTTTACCAAAGCCATGCAAGCCTTCAGTCGGACTGTGAATAGAATATAGATTGTTAGGAACACTGTCAGAAACTGAGGCCTTTGACGCCTGACTTCCTATCCATAATGGTTGTTGTCTCTCTATTTACATATGGTTCCTCATTTATACGCAGCGCAACATTTTAAGTTTGTTGGGAAATGTCCGTGTATGAAACAGGGATGATGTTTGGAGAGTTACCCAACACAAGATCTGAAGAAGTATCCCTCCTCAAAAAAAAAAAAAAAAAAAAACCCACCAGCTTTTCTGAAGGAAACCGTTTTTCTCTGATCAACAAAATGTATTATGCAGCAGATGATGTTGATATACATTTCAGAAGAGGCTAAAACTAATGTCAGCATGTATGATGTACACAAAGTTAATTTTAGGAGACAAATAGGGCTACACACTAAACAAGTGTTTACATTATTACTGTATGTTGACTAGGTGATTAGAAAGGTTGCATTAATTTAGTCATATTAGGGTACACATTGCATTAACAAGTATTGTGTGTGTATCCAAAAGCCTGATATATCTTCTTTCTCTCTTTCTCATAGAGCTCCATTGTTTTCCAAAAACTATTAAAAACACATCAATGAGTCACGCTGTTGCACTGGGTGACATGTTCCTTCATTACCATGAACACACACGTTATAGTTTTAAAAAAAATATAAAATAAGAATAAGAATTGAATAAAATAGAAACTATACAAGAGCAATTAAACTCAAAACTCAGATTGTAGGCTATATATATATATATATATATATATATATATATATGCACCTGTCAATGTTTTTCTGTGTTTGTGTTCTAAAAAGAACAAAAACAAACAAAAAACACAAACTCTTGTGGTGTAATAGTAACACATCCATCCATTAGGTGGAAGATTTCAGGTGCAAGTCCAGGCAAGAGTGTGTTGGTTTCTTGCCAGCTCACAAAAGCCAACTTAGTAACATGATGTTTGATTTGTCTTTTCCTTTTTGTAGTTTGTGTTGGTTGTTGGCGATTCACATCTCAGATCTTTTGCTGATGGAGTTGCCATGCCAGAGGGTCAGCTGTGCTTTGGTTTTATGGCCACACCTGGAGGAGATGCAACAGCATTGTGTTTGTGTTTTCCATCTTGGTGATACTCCAAGTACTCCGGGTGCATTGTGCCTGCTTGCTCCAGGGAACAACATCACCGCAAGTCGCAGTATTGAGGTATGTAAAATCTGGGACTTATCCATAGACATTGAATGGGGCTTTGACTTACTGAGGCCATAATATGTTCGCGTGAGCTTTTGCACCCAAATGATGCAAATACTCTAGCATTACTATGTGACACAACTATGTCATGGCAGGTGTATTGCTCAGGACCCAAGTAAGCACAGTGTCGAGTATGAAATTGTTTGGATGAGCAGTTCTTGAGAAAGCTGCAAGCAGCAATACCGGAGGCAATCAGGCACGTTTTGAACGGGCACTGCACTAGTAACATATAAGTATATTATAACATTATATATATATAATGACATATATAATATATAATGACGGACATTGAGATTGTGAGATCGTACAAGTATCTGGGTGTTCACTTGAACAGCAAACTGGACTGGTCAGACAATACGGACGCTCTGTTTAAAAAGGGCCAGAGCCGTCTCTTTTTGCTCAGGAGACTAAGATCTTTTGGAGTGCAGGGTGCGCTCCTGAGGACTTTCTATGACTCTGTGGTGGCATCAGCTGTCTTGTATGGGTTGACCTGTTGGGCCAGTGGCATCTCTTCCAGGGATAGGAAGAGACTGGACAGACTGATTAAGAAGGCCAGCTCTGTCCTTGGATGCCCTCTGGACCCAGTGGAGGTGGTTGGAGGCAGGAGAATGGTGGCCAAGCTATCATCACTACTGGAGAACACTTCCCACCCCCTACATGTCACTCTTTCAGCACTGGGCAGCTCCTTCAGCGACCGGCTGCTCCACCCGCGGTGTCTGAAGGAGAGGTACCGTAGGTCCTTTCTGCCTGCTGCTGGCAGATTCTATAATCAGTACAACTCCCGGTAATCTACACTTGACTGTCAGTGTGCAGACTATTCACTACTATACTTCATCTACTGTTGTGCATTATCTTCATACATATATTGTATTCATGATGTTATCTACTTCATATGTTGCTGTGAAATATTTTCATATACATGTATATTATATATGTGCAATATTTTTTATCTTATCTATTTGTTCATACTTACAACTGCACTCAGTCACTCTATTATTTATTTCTGTCTATACTGTGTACAGGACTACTATTTTTCTATTTATTTTATTGTATTTCTATATATGACACTTTTGCTGGCTGCTGCAACGCTAAAAATTTCCCCGCTGTGGGACAATAAAGGCTTATCTTATCTTATCTTATCTTATATATATAAATAAACACATACACACATATAAAAATTCCCCACTCGCCCCTGTGGGCGGTCTATTCCTCCTTCAAGCTCGGGTCCTCCTGGGAGCTTGAGGGTCCTGCGCAGTATCTTAGCTGTTCCTAGTACTGCACTCTTCTGGACAGAGATCTCGGATGTTGTTCCTGGAATCTGCTGGAGCCACTCTCCCAGTTTGGGGGTCACAGCCCCGAGTGTTCCGATTACCACGGGGACCACTGTTGCCTTCACTTTCCACATCTTTTCTAGCTCCTCTTTCAGCCCTTGGTATTTCTCGAGCTTCTTGTGTTCCTTCTTCCTGATATTGCCGTTGCTTGGGATTGCTACGTCTATCACTACTACCTTCTTCTGTTGTTTGTCCACCACTACTATGTCCGGTTGATTTGCCATCACCAGTTTGTCAGTCTGTATCTGGAAGTCCCACAGGATCTTAGCTTGGTCATTCTCAACCACCTTCGGAGGTGTGTCCCATCTTGACCGTGGGACTTCCAGCCCATACTCGGCACAGATGTTCCTGTACACTACGCCAGCTACTTGGTTATGGCGTTCCATGTATGCCCTGCCTGCTTGCATCTTACACCCCGCTGTTATGTGCTGGATTGTCTCAGGGGCATCTTTGCACAGTCTGCACCTGGCGTCCTGCCTGGTGTGGTAGATCCCGGCCTCTATCGATCTTGTGCTCAGAGCCAGTTCCTGTGCTGCCATGATTAGTGCCTCTGTGCTGTCTTTCAGTCCAGCCTTTTCCAGCCACTGGTAGGATTTCTCGATATCAGCCACTTCTTCTATCTGCCGGTGGTACATACCGTGCAGGGGTTTGTCCTCCCATGATGGTTCCACCTGCTCTCCTTCCTCATCTGGCTTCTGCTGCCTGAGGTACTCACTAAGCATCTCATCACTTGGGGCCATCTTCCTGATGTACTCATGGCTCTTTGTTGTTTCATCCTGGATAGTGGTTCTGATGCTCACTAGTCCTCGGCCTCCTTTCTTCCGCTTAGTGTACAGTCTCAGGGTGCTGGACTTGGGGTGAAATCCTCCATGCATTGTGAGGAGCTTCCTGGTCTTTATATCCGTGGCATCGATCTCCTCCTTTGGCCAGCTTATTATGCCAGCGGAGTATCTGATGACGGGCAGGGCGTAGGTGTTGATAGCTCGGACCTTGTTCTTCCCATTCAGCTGATTCTTCAGGACTTGCCTTACTCTGTGGAGGTATTTGGCTGTGGCTGACCTTCTTGCGGCCTCTTCATGGTTGCCATTTGCTTGCGGGATCCCAAGGTACTTGTAGCTGTCCTCCACATCTGGTATGTTGCCTTCTGGTAGTCTGATCCCTTCAGTTCTGACTACCTTCCCTCTCTTGAAGACCATCCGGCCACACTTGTCTAGTCCGAATGACATTCCAATGTCGTCGCTGTAGATCCTGGTGGTGTGGATTAGTGAGTCGATGTCTCACTCACTCCTGGCATACAGCTTGATGTCATCCATGTAGAGAAGGTGGCTGATGGTTGCTCCATTCCGTAGCCGGTATCCGTAGCTACTCTTCGTGATGATCTGGCTGAGAGGGTTCAGGCCTATGCAGAACAGCAGTGGGGATAGTGCATCACCTTGGTATATGCCGCACTTGATGGTCACTTGTGCAATTGGCTTTGAGTTGGCCTCCAGGGTTGTCTTCCACAGCCCCATTGAGTTCTTGATGAAGGTTCTTATTGTCCTGTTGATGTTGTACATTTCCAAGCATTCCAGTATCCATGTGTGTGGCATTGAGTCATAGGCTTTCTTGTAATCAATCCAGGCGGTGCACAGATTGGTCTGTCTGTTCTTACAGTCTCGAGTGACTGCTCTGTCTACCAGCAGCTGGTGCTTGGCTCCCCTGGTATCGCTACCAATTCCTTTCTGGGCCCTGCTCATGTATTGGGCCATGTGCCTATTCATCTTAGCCGCTATGATGCCTGACAGGAGCTTCCATGTTGTACAGAGGCAGGTTATTGGCCGGTAGTTGGATGGAATTGCACCCTTCTGGGGGTCCTTCATGATCAGGACTGTCCTCCCTTGGGTTAACCACTCTGGGTGGGTCCCATCCATCAGCAGTTGGTTCATCTGTGCTGCCAGGCATTCATGGAGTGCAGTTAGTTTCTTGAGCCAGTAGGTGTGGATCACATCCGGGCCTGGTGCTGTCCAGCTCTTCATACCTGACACTCTTTCTTGGATGTCTGCCATTGTGATGGTTACTGGCTCTTGTTCTGGGAGATTGCTATGGTCTGCTCTTAGATCCACTAGCCATTGAGCATTGGTGTTATGTGATGCCTCCTTCTCCCATATGCTCTTCCAGTATTGTTCAGTCTCAGCCCTGGGCGGATCTGTTCTTGTGTTATTACCCTGCCACTGAGAGTACACTTTGGATGGTTCGGTGGAGAACATTCTGTCTATTCTCCTAGCGTCTGCATCTCTGGTGTACCTCTTTAGGCGGGTGGCCAGGGCTGTGAGTCTTTTTTTGGCAGTCTCCAGCTTGTTGTACTTCTTAGGCAGCCCTTTCTTCATCCCACCTTCCTGTAGTTCTGATAGCTAGCTCACTTCCCTCCGTGTTGCCTTAATCCTGGCCTCCAGCCTCCTTCTCCATGGAGGATACTGCTCCTTATGGCTCTGATTCATCTTGCCAAGCATCTCAAGGATCACTGTTGCTGTGGTGTATGTCAGCTTATTGGGCTCAGTGATGGTCGCAGTAGGGATTGTCTGTAGTGCTGCGTTTACGTCTTCTAGTAGACTTTCAGAGGGTACTTCAGTTAGTCTTGCTAATCGGCCACGGTGGTTCCAGATGTCCAGCTTGGTTAACTTCAATCTCAGGTCAGCTGCTCTTGCGTTAAGCCTCTCTGCAGGGCTTGTTATTGGGGTTTGGTACCCAATCTTGGGTGGGGATGATGATGATGATATCTCTCCCCTGAGCTGTCGTCCTGGCTCCCCCTTGCCATAGCGTTCTTGTTGTACCTCTTCAGTCTCTAGTTGTGAGAGCAGCTTCCGCTTGTGAATGTTGGAACACTGAGCTACTAGTTGTTTCTTAGTTAGTGTAGATGTTGGGTTTCGAAGAATCCATAGGTCCCACATCCTCTGCATATACCCCCGTTCACTGGGGTTACTTGTATAGTAGCATTCCAACAATTCCCTATTCTCTGCTCTTGTCCACGAATGTCTTGTTCTTGTTCCAGTAGCCCACTGGTATCACTCATCATATATATGAGCTATACATATATATATATATATATATATATATATATATATATATATACATATATATACACATACATGTATATACATATATATATATATATACACAGTATACAGTATATCCTTCCTGTGTGTGTGTGTGTGTATATATATATATATATATATATATATATATATATATATATAGTTGGTCATTGTTGCTTTTTATATATTTATGTATACGCCTATTTTACACCTACTTGTACTACATGAACATAGTTTTTTTTTTGGCCATCTTTGTTGAGCTTTGTTGTCCTTGTTTTTAGCTGTATGTCTATTTCTATCTTCCTGTAAATTGTTCTTGGAACTGTGAGAGTGAGAGCATCTGGAGTCAAATTCCTGGTATGTGTACACTATAACACTATACAAGTATACAACAGTATATAGAGTAGTAAAAATACAATGTATTTTGTCAGATCATCCTCCCTCTAAACATGGCTGTATAGGTCGTCTGTGCAAGCAGCTTATTACAGGTTTTATCTGAGCCTACAGAGTCACAAAAATCAGCACCGTGGTCGTGGACAACTCAAGGTGGTCAGAGATCATACACTTTGACAGGGCCATTGAAACCAACCAGCTGCCTCTCGCCGTGGTTGAATATGGAATTCAGTTCCAGATGGAGCTGGAGAACGCACATCTCCCCTCACCAACACCAGAGAATGTCAAACAACATTGCAAAGAATACCTGCTTGAATTTGCGAAGCAAATGAAACAACCGGAGTTTTTCTTTTTTTACTGTAAGGCGGTCAACCTTCTACAAGTCAAGTCAAGATGGCGCACACTCTGCTGCGACAACACAGACTGTACTCTTATTTGACGTCACGTTACGTCCAGTACCTACGTGTCTTAAGTGTTTTTCATGTTTCATATACTATCTTGCCTGATCAAACATGATCAGACTTCATAAAGTGGTGATCGTCATTCTTCTTGCGATCTTCTGGCTGAGCTGCAAATGCCCCGCACGTCAGCCAGACACTGAAAACAGGGTACTCACCTACAGCCACGATGAACTCCTGCTACTCCGGATCTCGCTGCTGAGTAACATCAAGCAGGCGGTAGCTCTACCACCGGAGCTTTGGAGAAGGAAAAGAGGGAGACGCGGAGGTCTTCGTAGCAGAATAAGGAAGCGTCCATTTAAACCACCTCTCCCCTCCATCATCCTCCCGAATGTCCACTCACTCCAGAACAAAATGGACCTGCTACACGCACGGTGCCATCTGGAAAGAGCTTTCAGGGACACCTGCATCATCGCCCTGTCTGAGACTTGGCTCGACTAGTCAGTCTCCAATGTTGACGTCAGCCTGGACAACTTCACGATCATTAGGTCCGACAGGACGAGGCAATCGGGTGATGCGAGGTAGCAGGGTCTGCCTTTACATCAACAACAGGTGCTGTAGCAACATCTAGGTGCACAGTAAGGTCTGTACGCCCGACCTGGAGATGCTGACCCTGTCCCTACATCCCTACTATCTCCCCCGGGAATTCCCAACTATTGTGGCCAGCTGTGTTTACATTGCTCCCAGAGCTAACATCAAGGTAGCAGCGGATCTGGTAGCCTAGGATGCTAACGCTATGCTAGCTAAGTATCCTGGAGCTCCGGTGTTCATCTTGGGGGATTTTAACACTTGTAGACTGGACTCTGTGCTACCATCATTTCAACAGTATGTGGACACTCCCACCAGACGGGAAAATACCCTGGATCTGTGCTACGGCAACATTACCGATGCTTTCAGCAGCCGATCATATCCCCGACTTAGACTCGCAGACCACAACATCATCTGTGTTATGGGATGGCTGGGCTCTCCTTAGTTTTTGTTTGGGGGTTGTGTGTTCTGTCTCTGTCTGTCCTTCCTGTCTACCTGTGTGGAGTGATCTAGGTCAAGGGGCGTGGTCCGGAGCTGGTGGCTGCTGCAGCTCAATCGTGACAGCTGCGTCCAATTCACAATCACCTCTGCCAGTACTTAAGTCCTGGTCTCCCTTATCATCGTCGCCAGATTGTACCGTTGACTTACGTGGACCTGCTCCTGGAAATCTCTGCCTGGCCCGGACCTCCGCTCTGCTCCCTCCTCGCCATCCTCTACGTGCAGGCCAGTGACCACCCTGACTCAGTGTCCACGCTAGTCGTCCCCTATTCCGTCCTGGAGGCTACCCAGCTTTGGTTTGGTCCCTTCTCCCCATCACTGGCCTGACGTCGATGTTCCCTGCCTGCCCACTCTCCCAAGCCCAGTCACTGCTTGAACTCAAATTACCTGTTCATTTAATAAACTGCCGAACTGTTTAATCCAAGTCTCTTTGTTTGGTCTCTGCGTGCTGGGTCGACACAACGCCTCTTAACAATCTGTTTACTTCCGCAGACAGGAACTCAAATGTCACAAGCCCCACAATGGTCGGAAGACGCCATCAAACAACTCCAAGAGAAGCATGAAGTCTCAGGCTGGTAAACCGCAAAATAAAAAACGAGGTTCTTAAAGGGAAGCTTAAATTTAAGGACAGACTGGAGCATAAGTTTGGTAACATGAACACCAAGCAAGCCTTCCAGATGGTGAAAACCCTGACTGCCTGTGAACCCAAACACAGCTCATCAACCAGACCTGACCCGGAACTCCTCAACACATTTTTCACCCGCTTTGACACACAGATGAATGTGTCAGAGAGCTGAGAGAACTCCCTCCACTGGACCCCAATACACTGGACCCTTTTTCTGTGGAGGATGTACGGCGGCAGCTTAGCCGGTGTAAACCAGGCAAGGCCCCAGGGCCCGATGGCATCCCAGCAAGGGTGTTGAAGACCTGTGCCATAGAACTCTCACCAATTATTCACTCACTCTTCTGTGCCCAAAAAACCTAGACCCTCTGAACCTAATCACTATTGCCCCATTTCCCTTACATCCATAATTATGAAGTGCCTGGAGAAACTGCTGCTACAAATCATTCTACTTATACAACTGGACCCACTCCAATTTGCCTACAAGGCCAAGAGGGGCACAGATGATGCTGTGGCCTGCCTGCTGCACCTCCTCCTCCAGCACCTGGATTCTCCTTCAAATCTGCCTTTAATACAATCCAGAGCCACCTTCTGATCCAGAAACTACACCAGCTCAACACCCCCCTCTCTTCTGATCCACCTCCTGTACAACTTCCTCAGTGACAGACGGCAAACAGTTCGGGTAGACACAATCACATCATTGGCACTCACCATCAACACCGGAGAACTGCAGGGGTGCATCCTTAGCCTGTTCCTCTACACTCTCTACACCAATGACTGTATCAGCCCCTCACCCACCACCACTTACCTTAATACTCAGACGACACTGCCATCCTAGCCCTTCTGACAGATAAACAATCAGTTTTGGACTACAATAACACCATATCCCACTTCACCCAGTGGTGTGATCATAACCACCCTCAACTCAATGTAAAAAAAAACTAAAGAAATGGTAATAGGTACCTCTCCACCTCTGCACCCCATCCTCATCAACAAAGAAACAGTGGAAATGGTGGACAGTTTCAAATACCTGGGTCTCACTCTGGACAATAAACTTAGCTTCGATCAACACACAAAGGACATTTACACAAGGAGCCAGCAAAGACTATCAGTCATCCGCAAACTCAAAGGACTCTATGTTGCCCCCCACCTTATCCTACTGCTATACCAGAGTATTGTCCAACCCATTCTGCTCTACTGTTCAACCTGTTTCTTTAACATGCTCTCTGTTACAAACCGGGCCAAACTAACACAGGTAACCAACACTGGCGCAAAAATAATAGGTCTCCCCACACACAACTTCTCAGAGCTCAACTGCAGAGCCATCACAAGCATAGCAACAACAATAGCACAGGACACCCACTCAATTGCCACTTCTCCATACTTCCTTCTGAGCGCAGGTACAGGTCCCTGCTGTGCAGAAGGGCTCGCTTTGGCAAAAGTCTTGTACCAGCAGCCATTGCAGCCCTCAACAATACACCTCGGTGATGGGAAAACTGAGGGCCCCAGCCCCTGACCAGCTGTCTGTCCACTGATTATTTTGCTGTTGTCATGTTTGTTGCTGATGTCATGTTGTCCTGTCACTGTATGTAATGGTGATGTACTTTTATGAATACTGTTTGTTTTGGTGCGGGTGATTATGGGTGATGGGTGTGAATGGTGCTGATGTACAGAGCTGTGAAAAAGAATTTCCCTCCGGGGACAATAAAGTCTAAAGTCTAAACCAGGTAAGCTGAAATTATTTTAATTCAGTAAATACATAGCCTATTTATACATATATGTATTGAGTATATTATTAAAATGTTGTGAATTAACAGGATGAGGTGTATCACTTGAAATAATATAACAAAAATACTAACAGTAAATACATAGCCCATTTACACATGTATTTATTATAAATATATGATTAAAATAAAGTGAAGCAACATGATAAGGTGTTTCAGGAAGAGAAAGCGAAAAGACAAAGCAACAGGTTAGTTTGTGCGTGAATTGGTGTACACGTTCTCAGAGCTATATTTTATTTTTGATAATATACTGTATCTAATTACACAAGGCCATTTTAGGACCTAGGTGAAAGGACTGTTTAGGGAAAACTACTATTAATGCTTGCATACTAAACATTTGGCAATGATAGCAATGCTGTTGAGTTCTGGTGTTGGGCTGGTATTGATTGCCATTGGGCTGGTTTTGTCACACAGACCTGGCAACCCTGCCAAGGAGACCACTGTTCGTGTCCCGTGTGAATCCAAAAGTCAACACAGATTTTTTTTAACTTACTTACATAAGTTAAGTTATGTACTGTATATGTTTGTATACTATAAAGCAGTGGTTCTCAACCTTTTTTGGGCCATCGCACCCCTATCCATTATCCAGGTCCTTTACCGCCCCCATCAAATAAAATGCAGGCTAATTGTCTTCCCTGAATATTAATATTGATTATTATTCTATGATGTATCATTAAAAAAAACATGTCAATGAATGCCAAATAATAATGATTAGTATGATGTGTTATATATACAGACACATACACCGATCAGCCATAACATTATGACCACCTGCCTAATATTGTGTAGGTCCCCCTTTTGCCGCCAAAACAGCCATGACCCGTCGAGGCATGGACTCCACTAGACCTCTGAAGGTATGCTGTGGTATCTGGCACCAAGATGTTAGCAGCAGATCCTTTAAGTCCTGTAAGTTGCGAGGTGGGGCCTCCATGGATCAGACTTGTTTGTCCAGCACATCCCACAGATGCTCGACTGGATTGAGATCTTGGGAATTTGGAGGCCAAGTCAACACCTTGAACTCGTTGTCGTGTTCCTCAAACCATTCCTGAACCATTTTTGCAGTGTGGCAGGGCGCATTATCCTGCTGAAAGAGGCCACTGCCATTAGGGAATACCATTTCCATGAAGAGGTGTACTTGGTCTGCAACAATGTTTAGGTAGGTACGTGTCAAAGTAACATCCACATGAATGGCAGGACCCAAGGTTTCCCAGCAGAACATTGCCCAAAGCATCACACTGCCTCCGCCGGCTTGCCTTCTTCCCATAGTGCATCCTGGTGCCATGTCTTCCCCAGGTAAGAGACGCACACGCACCCGGCCATCCACATGATGTAAAAGAAAACGTGATTCATCAGACCAGGCCACCTTCTTCCGTTGCTCCGTGGTCCAGTTCTGATGCTCACGTGCCCATTGTAGGAGCTTTCGGCGGTGGACAGGGGTCAGCATGGGCACCCTGACCGGTCTGCAGCTACGCAGCCCCATACGCAACAAACTGCGATGCACTGTGTGTTCTGACACCTTTCTATCAGAACCAGCATTAACTTTGAGATACAGTAGCTCTTCTGTTGGATCGGGCCATGGGCCAGCCTTTGCTCCCAACGCACATCAATGAGCCTTGGCCGTCCATGACCCTGTCGCCGGTTCACCGGTTTTCCTTCCTTGGACCACTTTTTGTAGGTACTGACCACTGCAGACCGGGAACACCCCACAAGAGCTGCAGTTTTGGAGATGCTCTGACCCAGTCGTCTAGACATCACAATTTGTTGTGATCAACTTCGAGGACAAAATGTTCACTTGCTGCCTAATATATCCCACCCACTGACAGGTGCCATTGTAATGAGATAATCATTATTATCATAATGTTATGGCTGATCGGTATATATATACTGTATATATATATATATATATATATATATATTAGGCTAAATAACAGCCAATCAGAAATGCCAAAACAAGAGTATTCTTATTTATTGTTCAACAGAAAACAAGAGCAGCCTACCAAGGAAAAAGTCTGAGACTACTGGAAAAATAGCAGGAATTATTTTAACTTTCAAAGGAAATAAGCAAAATTGCTGGAGTCCTGCGTTTGGTGGTTGTGGAGGACCTGGCTGAAACCCTGCTCAACTATACGTTGTTGGGAAAGCAAGAAGCAGCAGCCTGGTCTTCTCCCAGAGAGCCGGGTAATGCTGGGCATATTTGACAACACGTGCTGCCCGAGCCGAGGTGCGGAAAGTAGCCTAGCCTAGCCTAGCCTAGCCTAAGCCTCGTTGTCGCACAGGATGTCGAAAGATGCACCTGGATAGCGGGCTCGCATTCGATCACATCCGCCTGACAGTGCTGCACCACCCATCCATGTCGGCCTTAACCATCCTCAGGTGGTCAGTGTAATGAGGAGGCAGTCATCAGTAAGACCCTCAGATGTCTATAATGAGTGTAGCCACCAGATTGTTCTCGGTGCAGATTGTTAGACTATCCAATTTTTAACTGGTTATTTTATTGCTAATTAGTCTACTAATAAATGTGTCTTTATATTTATAATGCATATATGTCACTTATTATCCAGCATGTAACTGTTAGGCATTAAATAGGGCAGAATTAATTCAGCAGATTTTTGAATGGAGTTTGGTCTGACAATATTTTGTGCTATTCCCGGCAAATTAAACCTGGTAAATGTCCCATGTTTGGGGATATCTCATTTCCTTTTATTCATAGACATATTAAAAATGTTTAATGAAGACAAAGTTCACGACTAGATGAAACTGTTTTAGCTGCAGTGAAACGTTGCAGCGGTAAACTTCGTTGTCTCAGCTGGAATCAAGCCGGCTGATGGCGTTGCTGTGACTCAGCTTGTCAGGTGGCAGGTGTCTGGTTTTAATATTGATTTTATGATGATTGTATAGTTTGTGTTAATATGCTTTGGCAACGAAGTCTTGTATGCCCCCCGTGGAGAACCACTACTATAAAGTATATACCTAATATACCAATGTAATGAAAAGTAGAAAGTAGAAAACCATACTGTCAACTATTTAATGCTGATATGCAACAAAAAACTGAGGATCAATTGAGACCAAACAGCAGATCATACTGGCAGTAATGGTGCTTTTTTCTCAGCAGTGAGCTTTGACTGTCTGTCTGTACTGATGTGACAGTGTGAGCTTCAGTTCAGTTTCAATTACTTTACAGTGTCTGACCCACAAAATTGATTAGCTCTCACTCTATCAGTTACTGACATGTATGTTTTCATACAACATGGTTGGGTGGAGATCTCATCACTTCATAGGTCTTCAGCTCTGGGTGAAACTAAATTTTTCTGCTTCATTGTTAACAGTCTGAGAAGGAAAAAACACTATTGTGCACTTGTTTGCTTGTCATGCAGGTGATCTGATCACCTCTAACAATGTTGAAGTAGCTGCCAGGCTGAAGAACAATATTTCAGCAGCTCAGACTGAAGCTCAGAAGTAGGTCATCCTAAGAGGTTTGTATCAATAGGTTTCTCTCTTCATAGCTGACCTTACAGCCTCCGTGGCCTGCTTGTTCCTTTTCTAAAAACACACAAGGCTCTTCTCAAAATGTAATCATTTGCAGACACTTATCCCACCATCACTCCACCAGTCAAATGTGTTTTTGTGAGATATCCAATTTGAACTACAGCATATAATTGATATTAAAGCCAAGTCAAATCATCAGTTGATATTCTCCACATGCTGCTTGGATATCCACTGACTCATCCTTTGATCTCTGACTACTCTGTATTAGGTCCTCAAGGATATAGACACATCACATTCACACACACAACAGAGAAATTTCAAAAAAGTCAAAAAACAGATATGTACAGTGGCATTGAGTGCTCAACGCAGTGCAACTCAAGAAAACAGATGCACATAAACAAAACACAAGCAAATTAAGAAAACATCTTCACCAATTTGACAACACATGTTCAGCATTTAGAAATAATGTGGCAAAGTGAGAAAACACAACCAAATACATAAACGCTGCAAGTAACACAGACAACAACAGAAACTGTGTCCAGACACGGCATTGGATGTAGATCGGGTGCTGCATAGATTGTCTGACATGAATGTAATTCCTAGGGATACTGGGTAGCCAGCATCATACACACCTGTATAAGCACACCCGACAGCCTTATGTATTATAAATTGTCTCACCTCATCACTAGTTGGTATTAAAGTTAAAATAATGTTGACTTTAATACCAACATGTTGATATGTTTTAGTAAGTTAGCACTATAAGAAAGGTTAAAATACTGCATCTGATCTTGCAATCACACTTAACAGTCAGATCTGTGTCATCCAGCTTGGATACAACATCCTTTTCAATGGATATGATGAATCCACATATTCTGTCCTGAGGCACTGATGTGCACAAAAAGTTTGGAATTAGTTTCAGTTCAATGTATTATTTAAAAAAAAAAAAAAAAGTTATCCATATGCTTATTGGGTCAAATCTTTGTACACACCAGTTCACAAGCTGCTGTATGAGATTTTCAGGTCTCAACTGCTTGAATTAGAATAAATCAACGTAAACTGAAAATATTCACATTTATTCAATTCATTATTCAATTCAATTCAATTCAATTCAGTTTTATTTATATAGCGCCATATCATAACAAAGTTATCTCAGGGCACTTTTTCGAATAGAGCAGGTCTAGACCGACTCTTTATATTTACAGAGACCCAACAGTTCCCATTATGCTTTCCTATTGGCAAGGTACCCGTGGATGTGCAGACAACTGTCACTGGATTACTTTGATACTGAAAAAAACTTCTCAGCTAAGTTCTAAAGCATCTTTTTTCTGTGATTTCTAAGTGGATTTCTGGACGTTTATTTGTGATGGACATCAGAGATAATGATATCCTTGGGAAGTGTAAATCACACAGAATGATATCAATATGCTGAATTTTCTGTGTGTTAAGATATGACTGAGTTATGACTCCAAGAAGGAGTGTGATTTTTCATGCTAGCGGCTTTGTGAGCTAAATGCTAACATCAACATACTAACATGCTCACAATGACAATGCAAACATGCCAATGTATGAAGGTAATGTTTACCATAGTCACCATCTTAGTGTAGCATGTTAGCATGCTAGTGTTTGCTAGTACAAAACACAAGGTACAGCTGATGGGAATGTCATTAGTTTTACCCAAAGTATTGAACAACCTGACAATGGTGATAAATAGAAAGTCAGCGGATCACCAAAATCATTAGGATTGAATGGGAACCATGAATGTCTGTACCAAATTTTGCACCAATCCATGTAGTAGATGTTGATATATTTCACTGAATAAGTGAAAAATTTGACCTGAAAAATCAGGGGATCACCAATGTTGTTACAATTTATCCTGTAGGGAGCTCAAATATCTGTAGCAAATTTAACAGCAGTCCATCCAGTAGTTGTCAAGATATTTCACTCTGAGTCACAAATGTCAACCTCATGGTGGCGCTAGATGAAAAGTCAGGAGATCAGCAAAGTCATTAGGATTCATCCTCTGTGGACCATACATGTCTGTACAAAAATTCATGGCAATCAATTGAGTAGTTGAGATATTTCAGTCTGGACCAAAGTGGTGGACCCATCGTCACTGCCATCCATAGAGCCCCGCCGTTAGCAAGTAATTATCTTTTAATATATAAAATAATAAGGTTTAGGGCCCCATACTGAACCTTGTGAGACTCCACATTTAATCTTCATACATTCAGATTCACTACCAGAAAACTCTACATTTAGTTGTTTATTATCCAAATAACTACTTAACAATTTATAAACTCTCCCTCTAATGTTATATGTCTGTAGTTTGGAGAGTAATAAATCATTTCATATCTAAGGTATCAAATGTCTGTCTGTCTAACATTTGTCTTTACATTACCTGTTTGTAGCAAATACACACAGACAGCACGTAGCCTCTTTATTCCCGTAAAAAAAAAAAAAGGTTAATTCCTGAATGGATGGAAATAGAAATATGCTTACTATTTCATATGCATGTTACTAAATTACTAATTACACCTGTCATGGTTGTGGTCTGTTTTCCTTTGTGTGTTTCCCTTTCCCCCATGTCCCTGTCTGTGCGAGTGTGACGTAGATGTGTTTCCTTTGGCGCACCTGGCTGTTGGTCTGATTACACACACCTGACTCCCATCTACTTCATCAGCCTGCAGTATATGTACCCCGGTTTCTCAGTCACTCATCGCCAGATCGTTGTATCAACCACTGTGGTAGTCTGCGTTCACGGCCTTACTGAGTTACTACTTTCTAGTGTTTGCCTCATGGTGCTTTTTCTACGTCAGTGTTTGCTTGTCTCCATTGTATCCCTGATTGCCTGCCCCACAGCCTGTCAGACTACGCATGTCATGATCCCAAGGACTCTTGTGTGGACTGTGTGTTGTTGCTGTTATTTCCTGTTTTATTTTGTGCTTTTTACTTTCCTGTCTATGTTCTTTTCCCACCAGTTTTGATTGTTTTCATCTGTGCCTCATTACTCACCTGTTTCTGTTTCTTTCGTTAGCAGTTTCTCTATATACCGGTCGTCTCCCTTTGTTCCTCGTTGGTTCATTGTTGGTTGTCTCTCCCTGTGTGTCGGTTTCCTTGGTTCCCGAGTTCCTGGTGTCTGTGTTGCCTGCACTGTTTTGCCTTTTGTTTCTGTTCCACGGATCTGCATGTAAGTGTTTTTGTTATTTAATAAAACCTTTTGAACAGCTGGAGCTGGCTCAACTGTCTGCATTTGGGTCCTTCCTCCCGCTGTATAACGGCCTACTTTGACAACGCATCTGCTGAATCATTCCTCACTCGCTCTCCACCCAGACCAACAGCCAGCCACTTCCCTCTGCATTCCCTCTCATCGTCCAACCATTACCTTCCCTGCACCTTGTTAAATAAACCCCTTTTACTTGCATACCTTTGTCTCTGTCTGCACTTACATTCACCCAACAGAAATCATAACGACCAGTGTTAAGGTTGGTGTGATTTTGATTGTCCTGGGTCAGTTTGGGTCAGGTTAATGCTTTTGGACCCATGAAGACATCAAGCTAGTTCTTCTCTCCATGCAGTATGAATAATATGCACTTGTTGGTAATTCAGCCTTGAGGTGAAAACAGGTATGTTACACATGCAAGAATGATGCGAAGCTCACTTGGTGCGACACATTTAATTTCTGTTGAAAATATGAAAATACAGTGCAGGTCAGAAGCGCTCTCTGCTGCGTGCATACTGGAACTCACTCATCACATATTGACGGCTTCTACTACTCTACTTGCGTTAGCTACTGATGCTGTAGTATAATGCATAGAGCGCCATCTACTGACCATGTTGTGATTAGCAGGAATAAAATAACCACACATCCCAGTGAAAGACCTAACACCAGAATAATACAGATAAGTGACAGTGTAAAGTATATCATGTTTTCAGGACCTTAGTTTCCACTGAATTCAAAAATGGTGGGGGGTGGTAATATTTCCCTGTCTTTTCCAACACCCAGTGCCACATATATTATGTGTTATATGAATGAAGACAACCATTTAAAATGAATACAGTGTGCAGTGCCAATTCCTTTTTTATGTCAATGAGAAGTATTGAAGAAATTACAATGTCACACTGAGAGTTATCTTATGTTTTTGATCCACAACTGGAAGCTGGGTAAAACTGCTAGCATGGATCTGTCCAAATTTCAAAAATACATGTACCAACACCTCAAAAGCTCACTAATTAAAATGTTATATCTCAGTTGTTTAATATGTACACAAACAGAATTGTAATAAAACACAATTTCTGATTTTAGGGGAGTTATGGGTTGGAACTATTTCTTGATTAACAACAGTTTATATGTATCCATCCACCCAGCACTTCTGTTGGTTGCCAAATACAATCAATTAGCACAGCTTTTGGTTTTGGTACATGCACAATAGTACTGAACCTTACTTAACAACAAGACTCCAGGAAGCTGCGCACAGTCACTACACCCAGCTATTGTTCAACAAGAAATAGCTCCAACAGTAACTCGCTGTAAAACCTCAAACTGTTGTTTTTATATTGGTGATCTTCAGGTGTTAGTAGTTGTATTTTTGAGCTTTAGACAGATCCAGGCTAGCCGTTTCCCCATGTTTCCAGTCTTTATGCTAAGCTAGGCTAACCACATCCCAACTTTAGCTCTGTACACATACATCTAAACATGAAGTCTGTTTTGTCAATGTGCTTCTTAGTATGAACATGGGATTCAATTTTCCTGCCAAAGTTAGAACGCTTTTGGTTATTTCACACAACAGATTACTGTATTTGTGTTTTTAACAATGCTCTGTTCACTGGTTTACAGTAGGTGGGGCTCAGTTGGAAAAATGTCATGTCCGTGCACCAAATCAGGAATTAGCCATCTTCGAATCAAAATCTGAAGACAGTTGTGAGGTTGTTTGCTTATGCTGTCAGACCACTGTCAATCAATTCTGTTCAAACCACACCCACACAGTCCTGATAAAGCAGGTCAGCCGAGTTTTTGACTGTTAAACTCTTAATAAATAAAGTATGTTATTTTCTGAACTTTAACTTTGTTTATTGCATATTTAGTCATGAAAATTTAATGTTAGAGAAATTCTTAAGATTTGAAACAGTCAAATAAAAGCATGGTTGATTGCACTAGGGATTGAAAATATGTTATTTCTTTGTGATATGAGCGAACCGACCCTTTAACAAATGTTCGAAATTGCCTCATTTGGTGGTGTGTTCACCCTTGGCTGTCTCAAGTCACATGAACTCACATTGTGTTTTTGTTGCTCATTAGCCTCTTACTCAGGCCCTGTAACGTCCTGTCCAGTCCGATGATCATTTAGCATAAACCTGAACCTGAGGTGACTGAGAAAATGTGGACAAGACCTGGACTAGGTCAGGTTACTCTTACAATAATTCTCACTTAAAATCCAACACATTTACTGTACATCATTCAGTATTTAAATGGCTTTTGCCACCTGAAGGTGTGATCTAAACATTCATGAGAGGAAATGAGGTGTAAGTTAGTCTGTTTTCAGCTCTCCTGTGCACTGCATTGCTGGAGCTGCAGTCAATCCTTGATCAAATGACAATAGAGGGGCAGACAGACCGGAAGAGGAGAGATTAAAACCAGATGTGAGGGGTTTACATCCAGAACTACCCTCTTCACTCAGACTACACTGCTTTGTTCCCAACCAGAGAAGACAGGAGATACAGAGAGGGGAGGAGGGAATGTGCAGGGATCCACTCTCTCTAATGTCTCTTTCTTTTTCTGGCTCCATTTGCAAATCAAATGGAAACGACAGAAGGTAATAAACCCTCCTGTGCTGCTAAAATGCTTTTACAGTCACTTTAAACTGAATACTTTTGCTGATGAAAAATACAATAAGTAGCAATGGAAATGCATTTGTTGAATAAGAAATGAGTCATAGTTGGCCCAACATTAGTTCTATCTTATTGTAAAATACAAGAGTGGCTTTGTACTTTTGGGAACATCTGACCATCCCACACAAGTATTAATATTACTGTATGATGTCACCAGAAAAAAGTTTGGAGGTGGACTTAAAAATCTACTTAATTTTGTTATTTAAGAGCTTTTTATAAAAAGGTGTTTTTACGGGTTTAGTTTTCACCATCTAAAAGTATTAGACAAGTTAAGGAATGACTGGCTGCCAAACCAAATACATTTTGGGTAAAGGTGTTGGAAGTGTTTTCAGGAGTAAATTAAAGAGAAGAATTTTTATTCTCCGTTTCCATCGCAGGGGTTGAAGGAAGCAGGATGGAAATGAATGCAGGAATGAAAGGTCCACTGAACGCCCTTCAAAAATCTGGCAGTTCAATAAAGCGTTGCTTCATTAAGAAGCTAGAAAACAAGGAGCGAATAGTCGAATATTCGTATTGAAAAGCCCTAGTGTGGAGTGGACACGGATTAGGACTAAAGGGCAACAATGTATAATTACACATTAATTCAATTCAATTTTATTTATATAGCGCCATATCATAACAAAGTTATCTCAGGGGACTTTTTCGAATAGAGCAAGTCTAGACCGACTCTTTATATTTACAGAGACCCAACAGTTCCCACCATGAGCAAGCACTATGCGACAGTGGCAAGGAAAAACTCCCTTTTAACAGGTAGAAAACTTGAGCAGAACCAGGCTCAAGGTGGGCGGTTATCTGCCTCGACCGGTTGGGTTGAAGGGGGAGGGGGGGAGCGGGAGAGAGAGAGCAGGAGGAAAGAGAACATACAGCAGCACAATACAGTTCCACATAGGGATGCAAGGCAATAGATATGGTAATGGCATCGATGTCAACACCAACAGAAACAACACTAAGAGCAACACCATAATAGCAACACTAATAACAAGAGCAACAACAGCAATAGCAGCAGCAGGTGCAGAGCAGGAGCACGGGGGCAGCAGGTTTTCAGCAACCACAGACCCAGACCCCACAGCTCCGGAGGCAGAAACACCTGCAGAAAGCAACAGAAGGGGAGAGAGAGAGAGAGGAGAGAAAGCACACAACTATAGGAAGAAGTTGAATTAATAACAAGCATTGATGGGATATGAGGGTGTACAGATGGAGAGGAAGAGGAGGAGAAAGGAGCTCAGTGCATCATAGGAAGTCCCCCGGCAGTCTAGGCCTATAGCAGCATAACTAAGGGGTGGCTCAGGGGTCACCTGAGTCAGCCCTACTATAAGCTTTATCAAAGAGGAAAGTCTTAAGCCTACTCTTAAATGTGAGGAGGTTGTCGCCTCCCGTACACAAACTGGGATCTGGTTCCACAGGAGAGGAGCTTGATAGCTGAAGGCTCTGGCTCCCATTCTACTTTTAGAGACTCTAGGAACCACAAGGAACCCTGCATTCTGGGAGCGCAGTGCTCTAGTGGGGTAATAGGGTACTATGAGCTCTTTGAGATATGATGGTGCCTGACCATTTAGGGCTTTGAATGTGAGGAGAAGGATTTTAAATTCTATTCTGGATTTTATAGGGAGCCAGTGTAGAGAAGCTAATATTGGAGAAATATTTCTCTTTTTCTGGTTCTTGTCAGTAAACGTGCCGCAGCATTCTGAATCAGCTGGAGAGTCTTAAGGGATTTATTGGGGCAGCCTGATAATAGAGAGTTGCAATAGTCCAGCCTAGACGTAACAAATGCATGGACTAGTTTTTCTGCATCTTTTTGAGATAGGATGTGCCTGATTTTTGCAATGTTACGTAAATGAAAAAAGGCAGTTCTTGAAGTTTGTTTTATGTGGGAGTTAAAGGACATATCCTGATCAAAGATAACTCCAAGATTCCTTACGGTTTCGCTGGAGGCCAGGGCAATGCCATCTAGAGAAACTATATCTTTAGATAATGTGTTTCGAAGGTGTTCGGGGCCAAGTACAATAACTTCGGTTTTGTCTGAGTTTAACATCAGAAAATTGCAGGTCATCCAGGTTTTTATGTCCTTAAGGCATGCTTGAAGTTTAGCTAATTGATTGGTTTCATCTGGCTTGATCGATAAATATAATTGGGTATCATCTGCATAACAATGAAAATGTATGGAGTGCTTCCTAATAATATTGCCTAAAGGAAGCATATACAAGGTAAATAGAATTGGTCCAAGCACAGAACCTTGTGGAACTCCGTGATTACAGATTACATTACAGATCTGATACAATGCTATGGAACACCAACCCTAACTTCCACCTCAGCTACTTAAAGAGCACATTATTCACACATACACAAGAGGTCACATAGGTCATTATAAATCTTTGACGACCAGTGCAGTGTAATGGCATTGATGTCAGGTAAAGTTCTGCAGGTATTTCTGCCTCCGGAGCTGTAGAGTCTGGGTCTGTGGTTGCTGCCGCCTGCTGCCCCCGCTGCTGCTGTTGCTGTTGTTGCTCTTGTTATTAGTATTGCTATTATAGTGTTGCTCTTAGTGTTGTTTCTGTTGGTGTTAACATCAATGCCATTACCATATCTATTGCCTTACATCCCTATGTGGAACTGTATGTTCTCTTTCCTCCTGCTCTCTCTCTCCCGCTCCCCCCCTCGCCCTTCAACCCAACCGGTCGAGGTTGCTCTATTCGAAAAAGTGCCCTGAGATAACTTTGTTATGATATGGCGCTATATAAATAAAACTGAATTGAAACTGAATTTATGTTAACACCAACAGAAACAACACTAAGAGCAACATTATAATTAATGTTTAAAAATAATTATTTTCATATCTGTATATCATACTTTTCCCCCGCAGTTTACTCCTTTTTGAGCATGCTTCAGTAGAGTTGAAATTGAACATTACTGCCCTCTGACACCATTCTCTCTCTGCATCCATACTTGAATGAATAATCCTCAGGGACCTCATGCTTCTGTGCTCTTTACCCTGATGAAACGCCGCAAAATGCCAACAGTCATCTGCTCTTTTGGTAAACAGTCAAGCACTGCTGAGTGTTGCATCAGCACATCAACAACAATATGCACAGTACATATTAAGTCAATACTTCCTATCTCAAAGTGTGAATAGGTTTTTTGTCTTGAAAATTGGTGCTTTAAATAAGCACATTTTGAAACCATGTTAAGAGCTTTTATTATTATTCATTCAGACATCAACCGACTAGACAACAAAAAACTTTGTTTAGCTGTCATTAAATATCTTCAATAGAAAAGAAGAAAAGTAATCAACACTGAAGGGCAGGTTAGCCTTTATCGCTAATTATCCTGCACAAATTGTCATGATCAATGCTAATGGGTAACAATGGGGCGGGTAGCTAACAGCAGTGTAGTGGAGCTAGCAGCAGACCATAGCATTTAACTTGGTACTAAATATAAAAAAGATAAAAGATTGCCTTGTACATTGAGAAGACAAAGGCCCAAACTGTCCTATATCAATGACATCTTTTTTCTTAGGAATAAAGAGGGATCTATTTCCTCCTGTCAGCTGTCTTGTCCAGATCACTTCATATTTTCCTAACTGTCAGATACCCTATTCACAGCAGTCACTAGCTGATTCTAGCTATGACAGTTAATGTGCCAGCAGTTGGGTGAACATTCCTATGAAAGCCCAGTATTCATGTCAAATTATGTTTTGACCTATCATTAGGCCCTGCAATGGGTATCAGGCTGTGCTGCTATGTATCAACTGGGCTTTCTGACAGGCAACACCATTCTCTTGCCCTGACCCAACTTACCTTTTGATCTGACTTTAAAGCCAGGCACACAGATTTGGCGTTAAAGCCCGAATTGGTTTCCCAGACTAATTTTAGAATCGGTTTGTCGTGCAGTTTGAGAAAAGGAGTCACAATGCCTGATTAATCACGACAAAGTTGGTCGTTTTGACAACAACAAAACGTGAGTCAAGCACCATTGTTTTGCATAAAGAGAGGCAAAATAACCACAACGCTGCTTCCTGTAACACACATCGCTAGTTCCGTGAGACAATAGCAGTCTACTCTCTCTCCTCCTCGATTTGTTAATCTCTTCTCTCGTAATCTTCACTCTTCTCATATCTACTGTTATTCTCTCAGTAAGTCCATATCACGCTCCATTTGTACAATTTTTGTGATGCTGCCCTGTTAGCTTAAAGCACAACCTCTAACCACCCATACATACATACAGCCTTTATTGTCCCACAGCGGGGAAATTTTTAGCATTGCAGCAGCCAGCAAAAGTGTCATATATAGAAATACAATAAAAATACAGAGAAAAATAGTCCTATACACAGTATAGACAGAAATAAATAATAGAGTGACTGAGTGCAGTTGTAAGTGTTAGGGAGGGCCATCGAGGCAGATTTGCCACAATAAGCCATCACAGCAGCAGGGAAAGGACCCAAAATGCAGACAGGCTGAAGCAGTTCCAAGATTTAATAACTCACAAGTCACAGGAACAGACAGAAGCACAGGGAACAGGACATCCACATTACACAATGACGCAACAAGGAACAAAGGGAGAGGACCGGCATATATAGGTAAGGAGACAACGAGGGAAACAGAAACAGGTGAGCACAAGACACAGGTGAACCAAATCAAAACTCGAGGGAAACAGAACAATGACAGGAAGTAAATAAGGCACAAGAGACAAGACTAGTGAACTTCAAAATAAAAGAGGAAACACACAGTCCAAACGAGAGTCCTTTGGATCCTGACAGTAAGTATGAACAAATAGATAAGATAAAAATATTGCACATATATAATATACATGTATATGAAAAATATTTCACAGCAACATATGAAGTAGATAACATCATGAATACAATATATGTATGAAGATAATGCACAGCAGTAGATGAAGTATAGTAGTGAATAGTCTGCACACTGAAAGTCAAGTGTAGATTACTGGGAGTTGTACTGATTATAGAGTCTGACAGCAGCAGGCAGAAAGGACCTACGGTACCTCTCCTTCAGACACCGCGGGTGGAGCAGCCGGTCGCTGAAGGAGCTGCCCAGTTCTGAAAGAGTGACATGTAGGGGGTGGGAAGTGTTCTCCAGTAGTGATGATAGCTTGGCCACCATTCTCCTGCCTCCCACCACCTCCACTGGGTCCAGAGGGCATCCAAGGACAGAGCTGGCCTTCTTTATCAGTCTGTCCAGTCTCTTTCTATCCCTGAAGAGATGCCACTGGCCCAACAGGTCACCCCATACAAGACAGCTGATGCCACCACAGAGTCATAGAAAGTCCTCAGGAGCGCACCCTGCACTCCAAAAGACCTTAGTCTCCTGAGCAAAAAGAGACGGCTCTGGCCCTTCTTAAACAGAGCGTCTGTATTGTCTGACCAGTCCAGTTTGTTGTTCAAGTGAACACCCAGATACTTGTACAATCTCACAATCTCAATGTCCGTTCCCTGGATGTTCACTGGTGTAGGTGGAGGGAGTTTGTGCCTGCCGAAGTCCACCACGAGCTCTTTGGTTTTACCCGCATTGATCTGGAGGCGGTTCTGCTGACACCAACCCACAAAGCCCTGGGTCAGTTCTCTGTACTCCCCATCATCCCCGTCGGTGATGAGGCCGACGATGGCAGAGTCGTCAGAGAACTTCTGTAGGTGACAGTTTGAAGTGTTATGGGTGAAGTCCGCTGTGTAGAAGGTGAACAGGAAAGGCGCCAGAACGGTTCCCTGTGGAGCCCCTGTGCTGCAGAGAAGTGTGTCAGAGTCCTGTAACCTCACATACTGTGGTCGGTTTGTGAGGTAGTCCAGGATCCATGTTGCCAGGTGATGGTCCACCCCAGCGTGCTCCAACTTGTCCCCCAGAATCCTGGGCTGGATGGTGTTAAAAGCACTGGAGAAATCAAAAAACATGATCCTCAGTGTTTCCAGCCTTTTCTAGGTGAGAGAGGGATGTGTGAAGTAGGTAAATGACAGCGTCATCCACCCCAATGCAGGGTTGGTAGGCAAACTGCAGAGGGTCCATACATGGGCTCACCAGCGGACGCAGGTGAACAAGGACCAGTCTCTCCAGGGTCTTCATGAGGTGAGAGGTCAATGCCACTGGCCTATAGCCATTGAGGTCCTTGGGGTGTGGGGTCTTCGGCACAGGAACCAGACACGATGTTTTCCACAGTTTTGGCACCTCCCCAGCTTCAGACTCAGGTTGAACAGGTGTTCAACAATCCCACACAGCTGGTCCGCACAGGACTTCAGAAGTCTGGAGCTGATGCCGTCTGGGCCCGCCGCCTTCCCCACCCGTATCTTCCTCAGTTCGTTTCTCACCTGGGATGTTGTGAGGAACAGTCCAGTTGAGCTTGTAGAGAGCATGGGGGCTGAATGGGGGGTGTTTGCGGGTGTGAAATGGGGAGATGGGCCCAGCCCAGGCTGTGGTGTGGGTGTATGAAGTGACTGTAAGCTGAGGGCTGTGGGGAGGGGTGAGTGGTGAGATGAGGAAGGGGGAGGGCTGTAGGCAGGGAGGGTAGATGGTAATGATGGTTGCAGAGGAGACGGGGCAGGGGGAGGGGTAGATGCCTGATCGAATCTGTTGAAGAATACGCTCAGGTCATCTGCCCACTTCTGATCCCCCGCAGGCCGGGGCTTGGAGTCCATATGGCCCGAGATGGTTTTAAGGCCCTTCCAAACTCCTCTGGTGTTATTTTTCTGCAGCTGACTCTCCAACTTTCTCCTGTAGCTGTTTTTCCCCTCCCTGATCCTCCTCCTTAGCTCTCGCTGGACACTCTTCAACTCCTCCTTGTTACCCGATACAAAAACTCTCTTTTTTTCCTTGAGGAGAGCCTTAATATCAGGAGTAATCCAGGGTTTATTGTATATATATATTGTGTATATATATATATTATATATTGTATATATAATATATATATTAATAAGTTCCATCCCTAATTCTGGTGGTGAAGTGACCCACAAAGCACCCGATAAAGTCTTACAAAACAAAATATTTAAGGTAATCACAATTGTATCCCACACCGTGGCATGCGCAGGCCACTAAAATTTTGCAATAATAATACAAGGTATCTTGTTCCAATTACAGCAATGCGTCATCTACTGCTTCATTGGCCTACTAATGAAAACTGCAGCCCCAACCAGACCCTCAAATTTTATAAATATCAGATCATTGTGTACCAAAGCCTTACTGATAAATGATTTAATTCTTTAGCATCTGTCTGTCCGTCATCCTCCGAAACTGCTGGTTTGGAATTTCATAGTATAACTCTGTTTTTATGTGTGATGTCTCCTGTCTAAATGAATTTTCCGAAGCTGGTCATGTTTGTTTTTTTATAAAAAGAATCAAACTTTTTCAATAAAAACACCTGCAAAATGAGCAATCTCAGACACTCTGTGACAACAGAAAACTGGCTTCATGTTTTTGCTCTTATATGCAAAAGAGTTACTCTCTCATCATCATCATCACCCAACTCATCAGCTCTGTTTTTCCATACTGCACTTCAATATGAGGCTGTTGTTTTAACTCATCCACTCTGGAGAGGTCCCTTTACAAAGATGGAAACACTGGCTTACTCTGGATGGAATCCCAAAATAAAGACAAAGAGAAGTGTTTCCAAATGTATCTGAATTATTGTGGACACAGCCTTATCCAGAGCAACACAAGTTTGTTTCATATTATACCAATAATCCATGTGCTTCTCGGGGACTGTATGAGTGCAGTTTGTGAATGTATGTGCACTACCAAGGTTATCTGAGGACAGTGAAGACATGCCATAAAAAAACACATTAGCACCCTGCAAGATGATTAAATCAGCAGCAATTAAACCAAATGTCCCAGTTGCCTCTTAGGATGCCAAGAATGACGGACAGAAAATACTGAAGACTTACTGATAGTCCATACACCACCCGGCTTCTTACAATACACACGTGTTGAACAAAATATTTTATAAGAGGTCAAGCCTATTGTAAGAATATATGTAAGAATATTTAAATGGCAATATAGGATATGACACATGCATAATATATACACCTCTTCCCAGAAACATTGTCAACTAAAATTGTAAAAAAAAATAGTAAATGTGCCACTACTCTGGAACAAGTAGTTACTGCAGAGTTCAAACATGCAGAACAATCACACATTAATAGGAATGCTTAGCCACCCTTTTAATAGAAATGACAGTGGTTGCAATGGCCAAACAAAATAAAGCCCCACTCCTATGTGGTTAACATTACAGGGGGAAGTGTGGAATAAATGATTCACTGTGCTCCTCAGTAATTTAATTCATTGTTCCAGGCAGCATTTTAACAATCGCAAAATTACAGGATGTGGTCTGTAATAGACATGGACATTCTACAGGACAAAGCAAAAAGAGAATACCAGTACCTACCTATAGCTGACATTACAACAGCACATTGCTCTTCTGATGGCTTTAATTTTTTTCCGTCTTCATATTGGTTCTCAGATAGGAAAAAAAACCCATACATATAGGCCTATCCTTAATCAAGAGCATGGTCTTTCAGTTTGAGAGCAGGTTTTATTCATTTCGTGTTCAGATTTTGTAATACTCTCTCTCAAAATCTCTCTCAAAACTCTTTAACCGGGTTCATTCACTCCTGCCCTCCACGGCTCTATTATATGCAATTGTTACGGCTAAAAGTAAAAGCACGTTCATTTGAAGTCAAGTGAGCAAACAAGCTGGCAGATATTTCGATGTGCGGCAATTGCGGTAAAATGTTGGCGATAATGTAATGTAATGCAATCCGCCATTAAAAAGAAGAAGACGTGGTCAAAGGTTGCGATCGTCATTTACGGTAAGCGCACAACAGCAGTATTCGATTTAAGACAACACTACCCTGTCAAAATTAACACACGACACAAGTCAGTACATAGTGTACACAGTATACTGCATGTAAGTGTACTAACGGGAGTAGGCAATTTGAGACAACGCATAGGTTATCTAATGTCAGCTAACAATTACAAAAAACTCTAGCTAACGCTACCAACCTCGCAAACTGTCTCTCGAATTCACAACTTGTTACAGGAACACTGCTTGTAATGTTACAGTGTAACTAACTAACATTACTGTTGTTTACATTGCAATCAAGATCATCAATATAATGACTGGAATAAGTTAGCCTACTGTTAAACAATGAATGAGTATGTACATAATGTTATTTTTATAACAACCATTTTTTATTCAGTAAATATATCACACAGGCGACACTGTTTGAATCTCTGGAAAGTGAGGTCCAAAAACACACCTCCAATCACCACTTATTGCCATAGGTGCCGCCAAAGAGAATGAAATGAAGATCCTCGAGATTGTTTTGGTGGTTTTGGAAAGGCAAAAAAAGACACAACCATTCAAACTCTTTTCGCTGCTGCAACAGTCCCATGCACACTGCTTCAGGATGTGGAGAAATCCAAAGTTTGACAGCCCTGCCGTGTTATGGTTGCTGAGCTATGATTGGACAATCATTGCTTGGGGGAGGGTATTACCTGTCTATAACGGTCAATTGAGCAAAGTTGTGTTTTATCGCTGTGAATTTAACTTTTCATTTGTAAGAGAAAGTGTGTTATTTCTTCTCTCAAAAGTTACATAGATTCACTTTAAGAATTGTAAACAACACTACTATCAAAACCATCTGCCCACTGTGTAAAACATTTAAGACTGTAAAATTCATAGACTTGATATTGGATTATAAAATGCTACAAATTATGTATAAAGTCAAAAATAAATCTTTACCTGAAAGAATCCAAAAGTTTTTTAAAATGTAAGAAAACAAATGAGTGGTGGAGTTACTAAATTATTACAAAAACATTGCATTATTTTTCAATTAAGGTCACTCTAAATTTGAGGTTTAATTAATGGATACATAATGAATTATTATATGCTAAGTTTTTTTTAATGGATTATCCACACAGTTTAAGGGATTATGAGGGGTGAAAAAAAAAACTAAAAATGTACCAAATAGCATAAAAACAATCCATGCACCTTAACTGAAAAGGCCCTTTTTAGGTATAAATTAAGGGATGGCTTTCAAGAAATTTTATCTAAAGCCCTTAAACTGTGCAGATAATCCACTAAAAGTGCTTAAAATATTACAGTCCATGTATCCATTAACTAATAGGGTTAAACACAAAAAAATATAAAAATCTATGACACTGTGAAAGAAGCACTTGGTAGCTGCTGTTTAGCAGAGACTTTTGGAATTAGATTTAATTCAGCTCCTTTTGTGGAGAAGACATCCCATCTGTGTTCATACCCGACAGCAAGAACGATAGTAGTAGTAATAGATGGTAGAATGAGGAAAAAGCTACACTATCTCTGTAAGACAATCCCATGCTCATCTCTGTTGCAGCCTGACAGGGGTTTTTTTTTCACATAACAAGCACATCATTTGTGATAAGGTGCCGCCTATTGGCTCTATCAAACCAAGTACAATAGGCAGATTTTCCAGCCACAGGAGGGTTCCTCTTACGCTCACTAACTGCCAACTGAGCTGAAACAACAGTCCCTCTTACTGAAACTCACATTTGCAGCTAGATGCATTCTCGCTTAATGATGATTTAAATGAATCACAATCATTTTCACTCTACTTTATAAAAACTGAACCATAAAAAAAACTTAAACAGTCTGGCTGATAACAACAGGCATTCTGCTTTTTACTGACTGTTTAAGAGGGCAATAAATTATTTCATCATGAGACAAAGGTGTGAGGGGAAAACAGTGAGGACCTACAGTGAAGTTTCGTTATTATTCAGCAGGAGGTTTATTGTAATGTACAGACAGAGATGTACTGCATTGGAAAAAGTTTTGCCTGTCTGTGTGTCAATGTAGTTATGCTTGAAAAATATAAAGGGTCAATACTAGTCTTCATTCTATCTGTTAATTAATCCCAAACTGTTGCAAAAGGTCACATGTTGCTTATTTAAACTAAATTTAGAAAAGAACAGAAAATACCATTAATCCTGAAGGGCCAAAACATGAGGACTAAGTACTCTTGCAGAATGATTTGAGAGAACACGATTGATGTAGCAGCACATGTGTACAATCAAACTACATGCAATATCACACATAGATCTATAAACACCAGAACATACACACCAAGAATACTGCACAACGCCCTGCCTCTCTCCTCGACTCACTTCTTCTCCTTCTCTCCTCTTCTCTCCTCTCAGTCTGAGTTTAGAAAAGAACAGGAAATGCTATTAATCCGCAGTGCAAAGCACTGCAATCTGCAGTGCAAAGCATGAGGATTAAGTTACTCTTGTAACAGAATCTCGTCATACAGGGTGTCAGTTCATTGTCTATTGCTATGCTTCTGTCGTCACCTCCTCACCTCTCCATTCTCTCTTCTCTGATGGATGATTAATGATCTCAAAGCTTGTGTGTATTGTCTGTATTTCTCATATTTCCATTTCTCCTCAGGTTTTTTTCAAGTATATATGTTATCCTTCTTGTAACTGTCATGTTTCTCCTCTTTCTGTTCAACTCATCTGTCTCAGGACTTTGAATGGGAAGCATCAGACTGTAGAATCTTGGCTTAAGTTGAGCATTTCTATCAATGACCTCTCCATGGTCCAGACCAGCCAGTAACTCCTTCTCAATGGACATTACAGCCAAGTGACTTAGCCGTTCCTAAACCATTGTGCTTCTAAGCCAAGTATGCAATCGGTGCAAGGCACTGAAAGATCTTTCACAGCTGCAGCTTCTGACAGGGATAGTCAAAGCCACCTGAAAGACAGCTTCGAGGGTGGGGAACATATCACCATCCAGGAGGGAAAAGACACTTTGGATATTAGGGATTGTGTCTTTGTCTTTTCTGGCCAAGAAACTCTTTGCCACCATGATGTCCTCTGGTAGTAGGTGGATGTTGTAATGTGTGGGAAGGCGTCTCAGAAATTTATCAGAGAGTAACTGTTCTGAGGCTGGATGATATGTCTGTATGACCATAGGTTGTGGTCCAACTCCTGAGAACCTGCTCTTAATGTCTTGCAGCATTCTATCAAGGACTGGAAAGAACAATCTCTGCCTGAGATGATCTCCTGAGCTGAAGTCTGAGCTTGTGCCACAAGAGGACTCAACTACATATTTGTTCATCCTTTTCTGCTTCCTCCATTGACTAGTACTATGTTCCTCAATCCCAAGGCCATCACATATGGCCTTTGTCCTGCCATGCATCTCCACAGCCATCTCCAAGGTGTGATAATCTTTGAGTGTGTCATGCACTGCAGTTTTAAATTGTACTGCTTAGGCCAAGTCAACACTCTCCCTTTACAAATACTTGTGCAGGCCCTGTGTGACTGAAAGCACATTTTGGAACATCACCAGAATGTAGATGGTGGCAAATCTGCAAAGCTTTGACTGCAGTCCCATGGCTAAGGGTGTTGAGATGTTCTGAAGGGTCTGGATCACAGCAGGTCTTTCGGTTTTCAGGATGGCTTTGACAGACTCAACCTGGTATGCCCAGTGAGTCTTGGACAACTGGACAAGTTCTCCCTCCCCTATGCCAAGCTGTTTCTTCAAAGCTTTCAATTTGTCATGACAGACTAGTGATGTGAAAGAGTAGAAACTATCCAGCAGATCAAACAAGTCACATGTTTCAGGGACAGCTTTACAAGTCTGGCAAAGGACTATTGTAGGACTCTTGTTCATGGGCATAGCAACAGATATAAATTGCTACAGGATGTTTTTATCTAAAGCAAGCTTTAACACCCCCTACTGCCCCACTCATAACAGAGGTGCCATCACATGCTTGAGCAACATGTGAGATGTTCCAATCCATGTTTAACAAGCTGCTCCTCCATGGTGTCAGTGATGGTGTTGGCATCAAATGGATCAAACTTGCAAAATCCAAGGAATCGCTCCATTACCGTGTCTTGTGAAGTCACATACCGAACACATAGAGGAAGTAGCTCTGAATGCCAATCTCTTGCTTCATTTACTACGATTTAATACATTTTTGCTGCTTTGATCTCTGAAATAGTTACTGCTGTTCTGATGTCAGAGCAGCTTTGGATCATCTCATTTTGGGATAATGGTGAGATGTAGGTAGTATGTGATGGAGGTTTGTATGTTTGTAAAAATGGATTGAATTGCTTAAGTAGGTGCATGTACTCCGTGAAATTCCCTTGGTTATCACTATCTTCTCTCTCATTGTGACCCCGAAAAAGCAATCCCATTTCCCCAGAAAGGTCATCACTGCCATGATATGCCGAAGGTATTCCTTACATTCAACAGTTTCACAGATATTTGCTGCTTGCAGCTGCTCTCTTACATCGCCATGGACTTCCAGGACATCAGTGAGGCCTTATGTATGGTGGGACTCTCATGCTCCCTGAAGGAATCTAGGGCTCTTTTTCAGTTAGTATACCTTGTACTCATGAGGGAATCTTTTTGGTCTTTGGTCTTTGTTGTTTGTTTTTGTTGTCTTGTTGTTTTGGTTTTGAGTATTCCAGCCACTCAAACATTTGAAACCACTACTGTTGGAACATTTGTTTTTGTAGGCCAAACTGACTGTGTGGGAAACCATTCAATGATCATTTAAAACTCAGAATTTGCATAAAGAATGAAGAGTATGCTATAACTAATTATTAACAGATCAAAACAGCAACATTAAATTGATACATTTTATAATATTTGTTTCTCTCATCTATGTGCAGTGGTGGTAATTATTATTATTATTTATTTTTTTTTTTTTTTTGATCAAAATGTTAAGTCAAGTCAAGACAAATTTATTCATAAAGCACATTTAAAAACAACACACGTTCACCAAAGTGCTGTACAGGTAATTTGCATGGAAAAACACACTATAAAATACAAATACAAACAAGCCACCCACAAACATAACAATGCACACAGTGCAAAAGTACCAGCACCATATCATGACGTACCGAAAGCCAAGGAATAAAAGTGTGTTTTGAGCCTGGACTTAAACGAAGCAGTGGAGGGGGCAGCTCTGACAGAGAGTGGAATGCTATTCCATAGTCTAGGGCAGTGATTTTCAACCACTGTGCCACAACGAGAGATCGTCAGGTGTGCCGTGGGAAATTATCCAATTTCACTTAATTGGTCAAAAAAATTTTTATTTAGTTACTGCAAATAATTTGCCATTGTTGAGTGCCTGTGCCTGCAATGTAGTGACTGGCAGAGTAATTAAATACTCTTCCATGTCAGTGGGTGGCAGCAGGTAGCTAATGACCTTGTTAATTTAAGACAATAGAATTAGTGATGTGTGCGAGAGGTAGCGGTGACAGCGATGGATAAATATTTGAAAAGGAAAAATGCAAACTGGGCCCTGGACAAAATTCTGACCCAGATGAAGGCCCTAGTATGAGTGGTGGTCAAAAGAAAGCAAAAACAGTGAGCTCGAAGCAATACAGTGAAAGTTCTTTCATTTGGATTTACTTTCACCGGGGATCCGACGGCACCGACTCCATTATGCTTGCTGTGTGGGGAAAAGATATCTAACAGTACCATTGTCCCAAGCAAGCTTAAAGGCCATCTCCAAACGAAACACCCGTCACTTCAAAACAAGAACGCAGACTGTTTTGTTTGCCTGCGTGAACACACTGAAAAACAGGCAACTTTAATGAGAAAAACCACAAAGGTGAATGAAGGAGCTCTCAAAGCTAGCTACCAAGTTGCTAAACTCGTAGTCAAATCAAAAAAGCCACTCTGTGGCAGAGACATTAATACTACTGGTCTGCAAAGCCATTGTAAATGAGATGCTCGGCCCTGACGTAGTTAAAGAAATAGCTAAAGTCCCTCTCTCAGATAACGCAATTGCCAGACGTATTGATGACATGTCTGCAGACATCGAAAGTGTTGTGTTGAAAAGATACGCATCAGTGGGAAGTTTGCATTGCAACTTGATGAGTCTACGGATATTTTTCGGGTCACATCAGAATATCTTGAACAAGGAGGACTTCAGTGGGAAAACTGCACAAGTGTCTGCACTGATGGAGCAGCAGCCATGGTCGGGCGCACCAAAGGCTTCGTTAGCAGAGTGAAAGAGAGACACCCAGATGTTATTGTTACGCACTGTTTTTTGCACCGTGAGGCACTCGTTGCCAAGACTTTACCAGCAGACCTAGCTCCTTTGTTGGATGATGTTGTGCGCATGGTAAACTTTGTAAAGACAAGACCTGTAAAAAGTCGCATATTTCCATCTTTGTGTGGGGAAATCAGAACGGAGAAAAAAGCCTTATTGCTCCATACAGAGGTCCGATAGTTGTCGCGCGGTAAAGTGCTGGCCCGTGTGTATGAGCTGTGGGAGGAACTAAAAGTGTTTTTTACTAATGAGAGGTGCGATGACGCAAAGCTGCTTGCAAGTGATGAGTGGTGTGCAAGGCTGGCATACATGGCAGATATATTTCAGCATCTGAATGAACTGAACACACGAATGCAAGGCCTAAATGAAAACCTGCTCACAAGTACAGATAAAATAAATGGATTCCGTTCAAAGGTACACCTCTGGCAACATGATGTGGAAAGTGCCAACCTTGACATGTTCCCACTCACCCAGAAATGGCAAGATATCAACACTGCTGCACTGTGAGATATTAGGTAAACATTTGAAAACTCTTGAATTTAGTTTATTTCAATTCAGTTTTATTTATATAGCGCCATATCATAACAAAGTTATCTCTGGGCACTTTTTCGAATAGAGCAGGTCTAGACCGACTCCTCATATTTACAGAGACCCAACAATTCCCACCATGAGCAAGCACTAGGTGACAGTGGCAAGGAAAAACTCCCTTTTAACAGGTAGAAACCTCGAGCAGAACCAGGCTCTGGGTGGGCGGTCATCTGTCTCGACCGGTTGGGTTAAAGGGGGAGGGGGAGCGGGAGAGAGAGAGCAGGAGGAAAGAGAACATACAGCAGCACAATACAGTTCTAGATAGAGATGTAAAGTAATAGTTGTGGTAATGGTATTGATGTTAATATTAACAAATAATACTAAGAGCAATATTGTAATAGTAATACTAATAATAAGAGCAATAACAGTAATAGCAGCAGTGGGTGCAGAGCAGGAGCACGGGGGCAGCAGGTGGCCTGCAACCATAGATCCAGACTCTACAGGTAAATGACTGGCAGACAATAGAGTTTCTTGACCACTCAGCGGTGGCCCAAGCAGCAGCTCTGCCAGTTAAAAGGGAGATCATGAATACTACTTTTGCCTGCTCGGAGACAAAAGCGGCCGGGTTATGAGTAAAATCTAGGTCACACTGGACTATGAAAGTTCTACAGTCACCAGAATCTCCTGAAAACCTCTCCGGGGAGGCCAGACGCAGAGAGGGTGCGGCCAAACTCATGGCTGGAGCAATGGCAGGACTTTCAGTTGGTGATGTCGCTGAGGCCGCAGTCCCCAGATGATTCAGGACTTGATGAAGCTGGTCCGCCAAATGGTTCACTTGAGAGGTGACTGAGGCTTGAAAATCCATCTGGCGTTCTGTAAGGTCCTTCACTCCTTGGTTGATGGAGCTCCTCTCCTGTGGAACCAGATCCCAGTTTGTGTACGGGAGGCAACCTCCTCACATTTAAGAGTAGGCTTAAGACTTTCCTCTTTGATAAAGCTTATAGTAGGGCTGACTCAGGTGACCCCTGAGCCACCCCTTAGTTATGCTGCTATAGGCCTAGACTGCCGGGGGACTTCCTATGATGCACTGAGCTCCTCTCTCCTCCTCTTCCTCTCCATCTGTACGCCCTCATATCCCATCAATGCTTGTTATTAATTCAACTTCTTCCCGTAGTTGTGTGCTTTCTCTCCTCCCCCCCCCTTCTGTTGCTTTCTGCAGGTATTTCCGCCTCCGGAGCTGTTGAGGAAGTCAGGGTCTGAAACGTGAGGGAAGGTGAGTACACAATAAAACAGGAAGTGCACGACGAGACTAGCCGAGAGTGAGTTAACTTGACATTGAACTAAAACATGAAACACTGAACATGACATGAAATACATTAACAGATCTGCCGAGAAACAGCAACCCGAGTCAGCCTATAAGCTTTATCAAAGAGGAAAGTTGAGGAGAAGTTGTCATTTTATTTCCCTTCATCTCCACTGATTGCCTTGACTGGGTTAGGAACCCATATAGCTCAGCAGCAGTTGTTGTAAAGGACATAACTTTGCAGGAGGAACTAACTGAACTGAGACAAGATCGTGGTTTAAAGCTAAGCTTTGCTGATCTACCTTTGGACAGTTTTTGGCTGCTGCCAAGGAGTTCCCCATTCTGGCAAACAGAGCTATTTTGGCTATAAAAACTAAAAACAGAGAGAGACTGAGAGCTGTTGAGGAAGAGCTTCATGTGTGTCTTTCCTGCCAGGATCACCTTTGTGTTCATCTAAACAGGCCCAGGTTTCACACTGAGTGAGTATAAATAAATTCGGACTATATTGTCATTATATATACTGTATTAGGCTACAGAGTGTCATTTTATAACATTTTTGGTTGGTGGTGTGCCGTGGGATTTTTGATTGTGAATTGGACGCAGCTGTCATGATAGACCTGCAGCAGCCACCAGCTCCGGACCACGCCCCTTGACCTAGATCACTCCATACAGGTAGACAGGGAAGACAGACAGAGACAGAAAACACAACCCCCAAACAAAAACTAAGGAGAGCCCAGCCATCCCATAACAATAATATTTCCTCCAATAAACAGCATCAACAGGACTCTCCAGAGACACGGCTTTGGGACTTGGGAAAGAGAGATCCAAGAATATCTCCATTGGCCGACGGGCTTGGAATACCCCAAGCCTCCAAAATCTAGAAAAGATGCTGCAAGGTGGCTCCGCTGGTGGGCAGCAGAACTAGAAGATGAGCAAGCCTATAGACAAGGACGGCTGGTAGCTCCTCAGCCCCTCTGAAGGATATGACCCAGTAGTCAAAATGCTGGCAAAAGAGTCGGGGATGCAAGGCATCTTAGTAAAAAAATCACTAAGAGCCACACAACGATATGGGGAGCACCAATTGCTGGTGAATAGCCTGAACCGCTATGGAGACAGAGTAAATAAGGTTCCAGAGAAAGTAGGGAGCTATGTGGGCCCTGATAGCTTGAATGAAGGGGGTGATGATGAGAGAGAATCGAACCAAGGTTATGACAGCCCAGAGGAAGTGGAGAAGCCCCCACTAACACCTGTAAGATCAGGAGACCGGAGACCTATGCTTTCAGAGGGACTACAGGACTCTAACAGAGTCAGAGGAGGAGGATGGAGGACTTTGCCTCCTCCCTAGCAGCCTCGCAGTACCAACTACTCCAATCATGACAGATATGGAACGGCTGACCTTGTGGATGACATAGTTCACAAATAGAGTGGAGAAGCACACCAAGAAAGCAGCCAAGATGCTTAAACTACCGGAGAAAGGCATAGAGGGTATAGCACCTTCGCTGAAGCCAATACCAGGGGGCTGCCATAAAGTCACCAGTCAGACGGGGATGACAGCCTGCAACCTGATTGGGGAACCATGGGACATCAATGGATATGGGCTGCTGATACTTACCAACTCACTGTTGAAAGTGCATAATACCAAGTTTAAGAAAGCCCTGACTCGATATGCAGGGGAAGAATATAAAAAAGAAGTGCAGTCTCGAAATAAGGAATGCCGGAGACAGCAGGACAAGGGCTCCCAGGTGGTGGTAACAAGTGGAGGAGATTCCCCATACTTTGCTGTAGTGCATGTGCCAGTTGTATGATGACAAGAAATACATAAATAGCTACTGGGAGCACCTGGTGAAAGCCATGGAGCAAGGGCTTAACAGGGTTAGTGAGCTGGGGCACCAGAGATTTGTCATCTGCCCAGATGGAATGAGATCCAACTGCCTCCCATGGGTGATAGCAGAGCAAGCTGCTATAAGAGCAGTACATTACCTCATACACTGTAACCCAGCATGGAGTAACATTAAAGAACTGGTGATCATGGTAACAAAAGCTCAAAAAGAGGAGCGGGTAGAGAAAACCTCAGGCCACCTCAGACAGGCAGAGCAAGCTACACCCATTCAGAGGAATCAAGTGCAGATCTCATCCACCCCAGAGTTTGAGCACCCAGAGAACCAGGCCACCCCCCAAGGCCGTAACAGCACCAGGCCTAAACCATCTTTTGTGTCTCCAGCAATGGCTATGGAGCCACCTATGGCTATGCCTGAGCAAACAGAAGGAAGGGCCTTCTCAGAATGTGCAGATTCTGTTATAAGGCCAGGACCTGAGTCCAGGTACCAGAGTATGCACACTACGATGGCAGAAGGGGGAATCAGAACCCTGCAACGCCAGGCTATGGGAAGCCCACCAGCAAGCCATTGTCATGATCCCTAGGACTCTGTGTGTTTTGTCTTGTTTCCTGTTTTATTTTGAAATTACTGTTCTTGTTTCCCTGTGTGCCCTTTATTTCCTGTCTTTGGTTTCCCTCCGGTGTTGATTGTTTTCACCTGTGTCTTGTTACTCACCTGTGTCTGTTTCCCTCGTTGTCTCTTCCCCTATATGTACCGGTCCTCTCCTTTTGTTCTTTGTTGAGTCATTGTTGTTGCTGTTCCTGGTGGTCTCCTTGTGGTCTCCTCGTGTCGCATTCCTGGTGTTCCCCTGCGAGTCAGTTCTGGCTTTTGTAAGTTTGTCTTGACGTTAAAATAACCTTTGGACTATTCAGCCTCCTAGCCTGTCTGCATTTTGGGTCCTCTCCCTGCTGCCAAAATAGCCCATCTTGACAGAATGACTCAACCATACCCGGACCCAGCAGACAATGGGTCGAAAGAGCTAAACAAACTGACTATAGATCTCATGTGCCTCCGAACCGACTGGAGGAGGGCACCTAATAAAGAATCCCGTGAGGCAATTATGTCAGAGGGACGCTGGAAGCTGGCCACTCAGCCTTGGCTGAAGAAGTCAGTTCCTGAATGGGTCGCTGGATTTTTCGACAGCCCGGATCAGCCTGCTTCTCAGCCTGCCTGCCTCACCTCCGCTGCTCAGCGCCCCAGAGCTGCTCAGAACTGCAGACCGCCCTGCTCCTGTTCCTGATTGGCGGTCCGGCCGACTTCTGGTCCTTGTTTCCAGTCGGCAGTCCAGCCCGCTTCATTTCCTGATTCCCGGTTGGCGGTCCGGCTGACTCCTCTTCTGGTTTTCCAGTCGGCGGCCCATCCAGCCTCAGTTCCTGTTCCCGAGTTGGCAGTCTGGTCTACATCAGTTCAGCCTCCAGCGCCGGTTCCGGCCCAGTTCCGGCTGCAGCCACAGCCTCCAGCGCCGGTTCCAACAGGAGATTAGATATGGAGTTCTGTAGGTCCTTCTATACTCCTCTGAAAATGCGTTCCAGTTCACCACACCTGGTGACAAAAGAACAGAAAGGATCATGTAGGTTCAGTTTCATTTTTCTTTTTTTTTTTGTGTGAAATTTTCTGGTAGCAGTATGTCCTCTGTGTTCTTTCAGCCAGATATAATGTGTTTCTGGAATATCAGGAGTATTGAACATTTGTTGTTGCTAATAGTAACTTGCAGTATTAACAATGTTTGAAATGTACTGCATTTGTATGTGCATTTACTAAGCAGCTGTAATGCAACAGCTGAGAGTTAAGTGCCTTGCATCTCTACAGTTATATTTAGAAAGATGTTGAGAGAGGTGCTCCTGCTCCAGCTCGGGACTTCTCCTCATCCAGGATGAGCTCTATAATCTCCTGGCCCACCTGGAGCCTCTTCCCAAGGTCCTCCTGCATCACCTGCTCTAGCAAACACTCCATATGTCATGGTCCACAAAGGACTCTTGTGTGGACTTGTGTGTTTTGTCTTGTTTCCTGTTTTATTTTGGAAATCCCTGTTCTTGTTTCTTTGTGTCTTATTTACTTCCCGTCATTGTTCCCCTCCAGTTGGATTGTGTTCACCTGTGTCTTGTGCTCACCTGTTTCTGTTTCCCTCGTTTACTCTTTCCTCTACATATACCGGTCCTCTCCCTTTGTTCCTTGTCGCGTCATTGATGTTGCTGATGTTGTGTAATGTGGATGTCCTGTTCCCAGTGATTCTGTCTGTTCATGTGGCTTTTTCATGAGAATTTTTGAGTTAATAAATCTTGGAACCGCTTCAGCCTGTCTGCATTTTGGGTCCTTTCCCCGCTGCCGAGATGGCTTATCGTGGCAAATCTGCCTTGATGGCTTTTGCTGACACTATACTCATCTCCTCCACCATGGCTGCTGCCTGGGACAGGAAATTCAAGGAACAAGCAGACTTCCAGCTGGCCTATCTCCTCATGTTTTGTCCACCCAAGCCCTTACAGTTTCCAGGACCTGCTGCAGGATACTTGGCCCCGTTTATACACCAGTTATTATCTTTAAAAGGCAGGTAACTTTGGTAGTAATGCTACTTTTAGTTTAGCTAACCGGACGTTAAGTGTAACTTAACTAATGTTAGCGTTACGCTTATGCAGGTCAACATGAGATGTCAAAACAGTTCATGTAGCTGTTAGCTTCTCCTGCTAGCACACTAGCCATCTTTTATCCAAAATAGAGTCAAGCTAGTGTTAGCTAAGCGAGCTAAGTTAGCTTGTTAAGTTACCAACAGCCACGGAGGAGTACCGTTAGCTCTAACGTTACTCACCTGTTTCTAGTGGGTTAATTAATTAGTTATTAATTCACTGACCAGTTAGAGATTCACTCACCGGATAGACTGAATCCAGAAAAAAGTGGCAATGCTGCCTCTTGCCACAAAATAGTGTTACTTCACATTAGGCCTACAGCCCAGCAATAACTCGCTTCCTTGTGGTAGTTTAAACTACTTGGCATTTAATCCTCAAACTATTTAAATGTCTAAAACCCTCAGCTGGCTAATCACAAGTCATTCGTTGTTATTAAAGACGACAAAATGATTATTTGCAATAGTAAATGTAGCATGTCCCATGCATGGCAGACCCCATAGAGCCATCTTGCAGATAACATCTTGTTTTGATATCTTGTGTGATTCTGTGTGATATGGACACCTTCAAGTTACATCCCTTGCTGCATGTTACGCCCCTCTCCATCAGCCTCTCAGCGCCTTGCAGCAATGCTGTTGCCACTCATCAGACCTCAGAACACGGGACATTAGTCCCGAATGCCCAGGGCTGTCATCACCCCTGTCCCACGGCCTTCTTCAGTGAATGGAACTTGCGTAGGTGTCATGCTAGTTTTAACAGGACTAAATGGCAACACACACAATGGCGTCTTGACACGTGTCATCATGGGTTGATGCTCATCAACTCATTGGGATATGCCATTATCCTATTTCTCAGCACTGATGCACCCCAACTCTCCAGAGGAGCACTTTTGCTTATGGTTACTGTACCATGACTAACCTTCTGTCTGTATGACATGTTTGGTGTGTGCTACAGGCAGGTCTCTGTTGTCAGAGAACTGAATATGTATAAAATTTCATCACGGCTCATAAATACTATGTTAACCTGTAGTCTTTACCAAGCTGCTGGGCTGCAGAGAAAATCATTATCTTGCGATCACGACATTGTCAGACAAAATAAACATAAATCCAGGTTATATGGTTGTTTATTATAAATGCCGCTGCTGAAGAAGAGACGCTCCCCTTCTGAAGCATTTCCAGTGGACACTGAAACCACACCGGAGCACAGCCAGATGCTGCGTACATTTAGTTAGTCTTGTTATGCTTATAAAGGTCTGCGTGTAGCCCTTTGACACATTTATTATTATCTCAGTTTTTTCTCCATTGATTTAATGTCTGTAAACAAATGGACCAAAGTGGAAATGATTAATAGCTTTTACATTCCATGACAGGTACTGAAACCACAATTCCTATAATCCTATTTAGTGTTCTTCCTCCATAAACATGTTGGGAGGGGGGTTTTTTTTCAACCAGCTTTTCAAACCTTCTACAATTTTCCATTGCTAGAGGCTACAGTTGTTTTCTCAGCTTAGAAGAAATGTAGTGCTTATCCTGTGTGTTAAGGGTTAAACACCTCATTAAAACCGTTACTCTGCTGATAAAATCACAGTGGGAAAGACTCAGGGATTCTGTCTAGTTTTACAAGGAACTTTCTACAGACTGCGCTGTTTGAGTGCTGAAATCTGTACCTCAGGAGCTTAGCCTCTAGTGGTTAGCAAGGTTATCCACTGTGGGAGACCAAACCTCATCATCCAACTTACACCATATTGATGGACTCAACAATATCACTCCATCTTCTTGACATTTGTGTTTGCTTGGGTGAGATAATGGCTGCATTATTTCTCTGGGTGCTGTGGGGGAGAATGGGATGTTTGCTCATTCATGGTATTGCATATTCCATTCCATTCCATATTTGTCTCTCTATAGCTCTTGAAGAGATTGACAATGATATCTGTTTCTCTATCTGTTTAAAGGTTCTACATTTTTTTCATACAATTTTTATTTACTTCAGTCTCTTCACAGTATTTACCTCACTGTCACTATCATCCCACAGACACACAGACTAAACAGACTAAACATTAAGCTTTTCCAGGCACTTTAGCATCAGACAAATGATCCTAAGCGTTTAAGTGTTTCCTGTCTGAGGAAATAGTCACGTGTCCAGAGCACACTATTCTAATAATGTACAAAGATATGCAAAGAATTCCAATAATGCAGAAGTTTAGAGTTAAAGGAATAGTTCAACATTTTGGGAAATATACTTGAGTGAGATGAGAAGATTGATATCACTCTAACATCTGCAGGTCCAGAGAGTGCAGAGAACTCACCAGAGTCTTGCCTTCATGGTGAGGTTGCCAGGTTTAGTATCATTGTGACCATAACTGAACCTAAAATAAAATAAAAAATTCTGTTTGTGTACAGGTTGTTACATCTGCTTTTTCTCCTCTTCCCTGCAGTTCTGCCTGCTCCAGGTCCGGTCCCTGTCTCCTGTTCTTCGACGTGTCAGCCCTGCATCCTTGCCCTTAATTCTTGCTTTATTCAGTTACCAGCCACCAGCCCGAGCCTCAGCCCTGGTTTCCATCTACCAGCCCCTGCTTCCAGTCTTTATGCTAAGCTAGGCTAATCACGTACTGACTCAAGGTCTGTACTTAACACACAGACTGATATTGATCTTCTCATCTCACTCACAGAAATATTCAATATTCAAATACCAAAGACAGAGTTTAGCTGGTTTCATTGTTTTCTTTTGTTCTTTGCACCCCAACACTACTTTTTTATTTGTTTGGATAAAACAATTCTTTATCTTTTATCACAGATCTAAAAAACAAACCTGTAGCCAACATCACTGTCAACACACTTCAGGAAAGGCTTCCATTGTTATTTCACGTAACATTGTGTTTAGGCAAACAGTCTGCACATGTTAAAAGCTCAGTATAAAAATCTTTTAACTGGAGTCCATTCCAGAATCCATAGCTACTCCTGTTTTTAGAGGATCAGACAAGGTTGTCTCCTCTCTGTTGCTGTTTGCATAGGTCTGTATGAGATGGGGAAAATGTTCATTTTGTTGAATGTTGACAATATTTTATTGAAACGCACAACTTACCATATGTTAAATAAATGTACAAACTGACTCCAGCTTTGACCCTTGGGTATTCAAGACGTGAGAACTTACATACACACAATATGGAAAAGCCCAGGGGCTATTTTCACAAACACTCTGAGAATAGTCTCAGATAGCTCCTAACTTAGCCTAAACATTTCTAGCCAGGAGTCCTAGGTTAGGAGTGATTTAGGAGTAACTCTGAGCAAGGAAGGGACTGAAACTTTTACCTTAGTGAGGAGGTGTGGTTGACCCGTTGCTAGGTGTGACATATTGCACTGCAAAAACAGCCCTACTAGAAAGAAGCCAAATATTCTTAAATATAATCAAATGGTCTTGTATTGAGCAAAAAAATCTGCCAATGGGGTAAGCCAATTCTGCTTGGCTAGAATTCTTAAAACTAGCAAAACAGTCTAGCCACTGGAAGACCGTAATGGGCCTTAAAACTAAACAGAATGCCAAAATTTAAGCAAATTGTGTTTGGGGAAATGTGCTTAAATTTAGTGCTATTGTCTTGAAATAAGGCTATATAACCTAGAATGTACAGTGAAAAAATAGTATCTTGTGCTTAAAATAAGTAGCTGACTGGTGGATTCAAACCAGGAACCCTCTTTCTGTGAGGGGACAGTGCTAACCACTGCACCACTGTGCTACCTTAAACAGACAGACATTAATCTCACATTCTTTTCACTTCTTTATTGTTGACTCAGTATATCCAGAGGCTGCACGTAACAAAGGATTCAAAAACAACATAAACACCATTGGTGGTCAAGGTGAAAATGAAAATGTAAATGTAAGATCTATGGCAAGATAACAAATGTAACAGTGCTTTAACCCTTCTTATAATATACAGGGTTCATACAGCTTTATGTAATGAACATCTCTGTTAAATATATTGTAAGCCATACTTTAAAAGTAGCCTACAAAATGTTTGAAAACACAGGCCTACTTGCACAGTAGCCTGTTCACATGCTGATAGTTATATTTATTTGCTTACGTTTATTTACCATGCTGGTAATTTTAGAACATAATCTGTTTGATATTAACGGGTGAAAAATGGCTCAGCTTTTATTCATTTTTGTGATTGCTGGCCAGTCTATATAAGTCATCACTTATATAGACTGTTGCATTTGTTGCATTTTTTCAGTTGCCAAATATTTTTGTGTTGTGACCACTTTCATTTCTGGTGTTATAGCATTATTGTGTTGGGTGGGAGATGTGAGCACATCTCTAACGAGATCACTCACAAACATTATCCCTACACAATCTAATCTGTAGCAGTTCATTATCTCACTGTCATTCAGCGTTTGGAGAATATTTCTCTTGCCTCTTTCTCTTTCCGCCGTTTTCTCCTCTGCTTAAGAAACTATCCCTACTCCTAACAGTTTTTACCTTAGGAGCTCTCTTAAGAGCTAAGATGCTTTGTGAATAACTTTTATCTTTACCAGGATCTAGAAGTGTAAGGAGAAATTCTTAAAGCCAGTTCAGACTAAAGATTTGCGACAAGACGAAACAGTTTTAGAACGTCGCGGGGAAAAGTTGCAGCGGTGTGAACTGGCCCGTGTCAGCTCGACTCAAGCTGGCTGATGGCATCGCCTGCGACTCTGCTTGTCAAATCGCTATGTCATGATCCCTAGGACTCTGTGTGTTTCTTGTCTTGTTGTTTCCTGTTTTATTTTGAAATCACGGTTCTTGTTTTCTTGTGTGCCTTTTATTTCCAGTTTTGATTGTTTTCACCTGTGTCTTGTTTCCCACCTGTGTCTGCTTCCCTCGTTGTCTCCTCCCCTATATATACTGGTCCTCTCCCTTTGTTCTCTGTTGGGTCATTGATGTTTTTGGTTGTCTCTTCGTGTCATGTTCCTGGTGTTTCCCTGTGTATCAGTTCCTGAGTTTATTTTGTATTTAATAAAAATTTGAACTGCTTCAGCCTCCCCGCCTGTCTGCACTTGGGTCCTCTCCCTCCTGCCTAGATGTCTCATCGTGACAGAATGACCTGACCAAGAATTATGGACCCAGCAGACAGCCACCTTCCCAGTCTGCCTTTTTCCTGGGAGGACTTTGGTGTACCGAAGGAGGTTTTTTTTGAGGACCCAGGCCTCCCGAGGGCCCTTGCAATCCTCTGGAGGCGGGACCGTGAAGTTGCCAACAGGGTGGCTTTTAGCAGGTGGAGGTTGTGTCTCGGCACTTCACCTTGTCCTGTCCTTTTGGAGCCAGTCACTCCAGCCTCCTCTGCGCCCAAGCCACGGCCTGCTAGCCAACGGTCTGCTAGCCTCTGGCCTGCTAGCAACCAGCCTGATGGCCTCCAGTCTCCTTCACTCTTTGAGGGCACTCAGCTGGCAATATTCCCGGGAACCCGTGGAGGCCGCTGGAGAGGTGGTTGTCGGGGCTCCCGACACCATCTGCAGTCTCCGCTGCCCAGCGCCACAGAGTCTCCACTGCCCAGCGCCATGGAGCCTCCGCTGCCCAGTGTCACAGACTGACCTGCTTCTGTTCCTGTTTCCCGGTTGGCAGTCCGGCCGACTCCTGTTCCTGGTTTCCAGTCGGCGGCCTGGCCAACTTCTGATCCTGTTTCCCCGTTGTGCCCCCGTTGAATATGCAATATGCTCCACGGACCCGGTTGGTGAACCAGCCGATGTCTGTTCTTGGTTCCGAGTCGGCGGTCCAACCAACGCCAGTGCCCGTCCAGCTGCCGCCTCTGCTTCCAGTGTCCGTCCAGCTGCCGCGGCAGCCTCCTGTTCCTGTGCCCATCCAGCTGCCGCCTCAGCCTCCAGTGCCTGTTCCTGACCAGCTGCAGCCGCAGTCTACAGTTCCTGTTCCTGACCAGCTGCAGCCCCCAGTTTCTGACCTGCAGCCTCGTCGCCATCCCCCAGAGCGGCTCCTTCGTGGTTGCCGGCATCCCGTCCGTCCTCCAGAGCGGCTCCTCCCCTGTAGCCGTCCTCCCGTCCATCCTCCAGAATGGCTCCTCCCCTGTAGCCATCCTCCCGTCCATCCTCCAGAGCAGCTCCTCCCCTGGAGCCGTCCTCCCGTCTGTCCTCCAGAGCGGCTCCTCCCCTGGAGCCATCCTCCCGAGCAGCTCCCCAGAAAAGTGTACAAAGTGTACTCTCAGTGGCAGGGTAATAACACAAGAACAGATCTGCCCAGGGCTGAGACTGAACAATACTGGAAGAGCATATGGGAGAAGGAGGCATCACATAACACCAATGCTCAATGGCTAGTGGATCTAAGAGCAGACCATAGCAATCTCCCAGAACAAGAGCCAGTAACCATCACAATGGCAGACATCCAAGAAAGAGTGTCAGGTATGAAGAGCTGGACAGCACCAGGCCCGGATATGATCCACACCTACTGGCTCAAGAAACTAACTGCACTCCATGAACGCCTGGCAGCACAGATGAACCAACTGCTGATGGATGGGACCCACCCAGTAGTGGAAAGACAGTGGAAGACAACTCTGGAGGCCAACTCAAAGCCAATTGCACAAGTGACCATCAACTGCGGCATATACCAAGGTGATCTGCATAGGCCTGAACCCTCTCAGCCAGATCATCGCGAAGAGTGGCTACGGATACCGGCTACGGAATGGAGCAACCATCAGCCACCTTCTCTACATGGATGACATCAAGCTGTATGCCAGGAGTGAGCGAGACATCGACTCACTAATCCACACCACCAGGATCTACAGCGACGACATTGGAATGTCATTCGGACTAGACAAGTGTGGCCGGATGGTCTCCAAGAGAGGGAAGGTAGTCAGAACTGAAGGGATCAGACTACCAGAAGGCAACATAGCAGATGTGGAGGACAGCTACAAGTACCTTGGGATCCTGCAAGCAAATGGCAACCATGAAGAGGCCGCAAGAAAGTCAGCCACAGCCAAATACCTCCACAGAGTAAGGCAAGTCCTGAAGAGTCAGCTGAATGGGAAGAACAAGGTCCGAGCTATCAACACCTACGCCCTGCCCGTCATCAGATACTCCGCTGGCATAATAAGCTGGCCAAAGGAGGAGATCGATGCCACGGATATAAAGACCAGGAAGCTCCTCACAATGCATGGAGGATTTCACCCCAAGTCCAGCACCCTGAGACTGTACACTAAGCGGAAGGAAGGAGGCCGAGGACTAGTGAGCGTCAGAACCACTATCCAGGATGAAACAACAAAGATCCATGAGTACATCAGGACGATGGCCCCAAGTGATGAGACGCTTAGTGAGTACCTCAGGCAGCAGAAGCCGGATGAGGAAGGAGAGCAGGTGGAACCATCATGGGAGGACAAACCCCTGCACGGTATGTACCACCGGCAGATAGAAGAAGTGGCTGATATCGAGAAATCCTACCAGTGGCTGGAAAAGGCTGGACTGAAAGACGGCACAGAGGCACTAATCATGGCAGCACAGGAACTGGCTCTGAGCACAAGATCGATAGATGCCGGGATCTACCACACCAGGCAGGACGCCAGGTGCAGACTGTGCAAAGATGCCCCTGAGACAATCCAGCACATAACAGCGGGGTGTAAGATGCAAGCAGGCAGGGCATACATGGAACGCCATAACCAAGTAGCTGGCGTAGTGTACAGGAACATCTGTGCCGAGTATGGGCTGGAAGTCCCACGGTCAAGATGGGACACACCTCCGAAGGTGGTTGAGAATGACCAAGCTAAGATCCTGTGGGACTTCCAGATACAGACTGACAACTGGTGATGGCAAATCAACCGGACATAGTAGTGGTGGACAAACAACAGAAGAAGGTAGTAGTGATAGACGTAGCAATCCCAAGCAACGGCAACATCAGGAAGAAGGAACACATGAAGCTCGAGAAATACCAAGGGCTGAAAGAGGAGCTAGAAAAGATGTGGAAAGTGAAGGCAACAGTGGTCCCCGTGGTAATCGGAACACTCGGGGCTGTGACCCCCAAACTGGGAGAGTGGCTCCAGCAGATTCCAGGAACAACATCCGAGATCTCTGTCCAGAAGAGTGCAGTACTAGGAACAGCTAAGATACTGCGCAGGACCCTCAAGCTCCCAGGCCTCTGGTAGAGGACCCGAGCTTGAAGGAGGAATAGACCGCCCACAGGGGCGAGTGGGGAATTAATTGAATTATATATATATATATATATATATATATATATATATATATATATATATATATATATATACTTATTGACATATAGTAGGTCAACATGCCTTTTTAATGACCTATGAGTGGGACAAGTGCTGATTAATTACAGCTATGTAAAGGTTAGTGCAGATTATGTTTGCACAAGGTTTAATAAGCCACCAGCCATCACAGTACAATTCTAAGTTGTCTACTGTAATCAGGGGCAGTGTATTCTTCATAGACACTACATCATTTATGTGCCAGAGGAACTTCCTGTTCTGTTCATGTTCCCTTATGTCGTTTAGCTTGACAGGTTACTTTCCCCATGTTGACATGAGGCATGTTCCTGTCGGCTGTGCTGCTACTTTAAAGAGAAGGTGGCATATTTGCACAAAGCAAAATTTCAGAGTAATGAGGAATGACTGTATCCTGAACACAATGAAGCTAAATCAAAAAGAAAGTTATTATTAGTCATGAGTTCAGCTGACATGCATTGAGGCCTAAAATGTTCAGTGGTTGTGTAATGTATTGCCTTTGGTTCAGTGATGGTAAAGCATTTTGAATTTTGATGACAAGAATTAAGGCCTTTACACACCGGGGACGTGACGAATAAACAACATGAAAATGCGAAATACTCGCCTGCGAGTATTTCACATCAAAACTATTCATACTGGCAGTGTTGCGAATTTAGATTTGCGCCAGCTCATTCTTCAGAAAAAAAAATAGACGACACTGGAGCACTCATATAAAGCCTGTGTGTTCCAATATGTGTGCTCCAGTGTCTTATGTTCCTTTGGGTATTCTATGTGCAGTGCCCTGCAGGTAAAAAGCTACAGAGTGTCTCCTGTATTTGATTAATATGACAAGCCAAACCTGCTGTGACACTGTTGCCTTGCTACCAACTCTACCTCATCCAAAAGTAAACTCCGTAAGCTACTCACTATCCTGCATCCGGCGATGCTGCTCCTTGAGTTCATTGTCTTTATAATTTTTGTTTCCTTTGTCATATAATACAGGGTGAAACAATCAACAGGTCCGGAATTGTGAAGTGACGTCCGTTCCGTACAACATGATTGGTTGATGCCTTTATTCGCCATGCGAAAGCTCAGAAAAATTGACCTTGTTATGAAAAAAAAATTACGTCACTTTTTTGCCGCGCACCAAACTAACGCCTCCGGTGTATAAAGGCCTTTAAGGCCATTATATTTTTGTAAACAGTAGTGATACGAGCTCTGCACAGAATCTGTAATTACCTTGTATCCCACACAATTAGAGGACTTGCTAATTTCCTAATTATTTCCCAGTCAGCAGTGGTTAGGGAGGTACTGAAATCTTTTTCCATGCAAGCTGGGTGGGTTGCTGGGTAGGCTAGAGAGAGCCGAAGTCATGACTTCACGTCCGGGCTAGCCTCTGTTCCACTAGCTTCTGTAACTCAATGCAATCTCTCATTCAGCATAATAATAGGTAATAGCTAATAGAAATTGAAACCTTTGTGATTTAAAAAGTTAAACAACGATTACTTTGTGAGCAGAGAAAAAACTACACTCCCATGACTGTTGCTGCCTAAAAATGTTTACAGTGATCGCTCCCCTCTGTCCTGCTGTTATTACATGTCTGAGCTAAGCCCCTCGACTTGCATGGACTCACCCCTTTTGTCATGCTGCGATGTTTAACCCACAAAGGTCTAGGGCTTGTGGAAAATTGTGTAATATTACATTGTTTTTCAAAAAACTAACTTTCCAAACCCTAACCCTAAGTCTTTTAGTGGCCTAACTCCAACCATACCGTAGCCATATTTTATTAGCCATACTGTAGTTGCCAAGTGAAGATTTTTAAATGTGAGCATATGATTTTACATTATGCCATTTTGCAGAATGAAGGGGTTCGCAGGATTGTTGGGCTCCGTTTATCCTTAGGTGTGATTGTAACCCTAACCCTAACCCTTGTGAGGGTGTCAGCCCTGTGATAGACACACCAAATGCATTCTGGGATCCAGTCCCCTGCAACACTGAAGAGGATAAGCAGGAACAGAAAATGGATGGATGGATTTCTAGTGTTGACAAGATTTACACTTTTTCAGGCACAGAAGTACAAAACTGTGCAGGATTTTAGGACCTCCAAACTTGGCTCCATCTTCTCTGTATCCCAGATGGCTGTCATTTCAGCCTGACCTCCTGTCTTGTTCACACAGCAGCATCATACATTTTCCTTTCTATCACCCATTGTGTTTTATGAATGGCTATGAATTCTCCTGTGCCATAGAGTGCATGCATATACAGTTCTTCCCACCCTTTTGTTGAGTTCTGTCACCCCTACAACCTTTTAGGGAATTACAGCTCTGGACAGGTGACTGGGGGAGAAAGGACACATTCTGTTGTATGCATACTGGCCTTATGTTATACACAAACTCTGTAGACAATATATGTATCAACAATACATTGTGCAGAGCTAGAACTGTGACTGAATGAACCTTTGGTATGCGGAAATGTGCTTTAGATGCTTGGATAGGTGACACATTACAATCTTGATAGTCAATCTCGCCTATGCATTCTTCTTGCCGCGTTATAGACATGGATCATGGATGTCAACATGTAGAATCATCCAATATCAGTGTTCTTGTCTGGCGATAGGGTTGATAAGAACATGAACTCTTCACACAAAGTTGATTTGGCGCGTCACGTGTTTCTCTGCCCACCTGCGTGTTTTTAAATCCACAGCCTGCCATGTGTTGTCATTTGTGTTTACACAGAATATGTTTCAGGCTTTAAAGGAATTTGTACTGCCACCGAGCAGGTCGAAAGTGCAGGATGCAAAACACCATGCCTTTTTGTCTGTGCTATTTTAAAAGGCCATTAGACCGTAGCATTTTTAAAGGGAAGAAAAGGTTATTTCATCACGGTCGTGACTGCCAGGCTCTACCACAGCTAATGATAATGTATTACTCTGAGTTAAAACTCATTTCCAACTGTGCCTCTCTGGCCAGGAAATGAACACTGAAATGTTTTCTGTTCTAATGTTTGGAACAGAAAATCAAAACTGTGAACTGGTTGTAGATGGATTGGGGATGGATGGATAGTAATATAGATTAAGCTACACGTTTAAATAATATTGTTTATAAACTTTTCAGAACATTGTATCAACAAAAATAAAAACAAAAAATCATTTTTTCCATGTATTTAGTTTTTCAAAGCCAAAAAGTGTCATTTTCAAACCAGTAGATATCTGTCAATGTAGCCTATTATATTCAATGTTTATCTACAAATTGTACTGGGTTACACATAGGCTATAATAACAAACCCAAATTAGTCAGCACAGCAATCACAAACCACAGCTATTGTCTTGTGGTCATTGATACGGAGGCATGGCCCTCTCTCCCGGTAACTTTCTAGGAATTTCTGTGGCGCGTGCACTCACTTTTTTTTCAGCCATGATCTGCACCTCTCATTACGATTACGCGTTTGGCTGCAATAATTAATATTACGAATTCTATGAAAAGTCACATTTAACCATCTGTGACAATATAACTAACTTTGCCAACTTAAATGAATGGTGACCAAGCAAGCTAGCTTTCAAATACGTACACGTTAGGCTAATGTTAATTTAACTCAATTCACAACGTTCCACCCCCCGTCCCCCAGTCCGTTTACCTTAGCAAAGGAGTTCAAAGAACGATCCTCACTTGAGGAACTGGAGTGAGGAGGGGGAACGAGATGGATAAAATCAAGGCCAAGAGTGTTGCTGTCGATTTGCAGATCCAACCTACTGTCTCTTGAAATGATATTACGCATTTGTTAATCAAATCAAGGCAACGAGAACGAATCCGGCGCTGTTATTAGTCAAACCCTTTCTTCTTTTACTTTTCGGCAGGCTAGATGTTCGTTGGTGTATTGCTGCTGCCTCTTGCTGTTAGACCTGAGTATTGCACAATTGGTCAAACACATAAGGCATCACCAGCTTTTTCTGTACTTTAGAGTGATAAATCGTACCAGCGTACTTTGATGTCAAAATGCGTACCTGCTATGCAAAATGCATACAGGTTGGCAGGTAGGATAATTTCACGCAGCTGAGTCAAATTACCTACTATTATAATTTACAATAGGCTTTATTTGTCTTTTAAGCCACGAGAGTGTCTTGCCAATGTTTACTTACAGTCTAAGTGGTGTATTTCCTGACACATTTTTTGCTCTTTAATACCTGTTTTTTCATCAACACACAGTAACATTTCCCTAACACAAATATCTTCTTGCACTGTATGGCTAAATAATCATGACTCCCCTGTTGCTGTGCACTGTAGACATTACAATGAAAAGGTCTTTAATCAACGCAGGGGAGGCAATCGAGAGCTGACTACAGAAGCATTCTGGATCTATAAGCTGCAAACACTTAAACCAAAAGGTCACAACGAGGGCTTCTCTCTCAGTGTGACGCTATGATATTGTGTGTCAGGCTGGACAATCAATTTTTTTTTCTCTTATGATGTCATGGGTGAGGCTCTCTTTTAACTTCTAGAAAAGATGGATCTTTTTATCATCACCTTTTGGATTCTTATATGTTGATTGCCCGTGATGGCCTGTCTGATGTTCCCTCTCAATTTTAGTTGAGCGCCAGGCCCCTTCAACCCCTGTAACCTTCAGTCTTTACATAAGATGTATTATTTTTGGATTTTGTGATTGGTGATCTTTGATTAGATTATTGGAACCTTTGATTTATACAATGGGATTTTTAGGCAGTATTGGCCTATTTATTTTACAATTTTTATTAAGTATGTCTCTTCATAATGTCATCAAATTCTGCTGCTTTTGATCTTTCAGACACATAATATTTTTGAAATTTTCAATTGCATAATCTTTATCTACTTGGTTCATCCATTGACAATGTATTTTTATATAGTATTTGTTAGGGCTGTATGCGGCTTTTGAACGGGGTTTGGCGGGACATTCAGGGTGACAACGACATTCAGGTAATATAGTAAACAAGCCAAGTTAGCCCTCCAAGCTAATGCGTGATAATGACGGATCGGAAATGTACAACAACAATTTTTGCCGACACTAGGAGGACGACTTCATATGTCTGTGCCTTCAAATCACTGTTGAAAAATAATTCTGTTTTATGGTGTGACAACACAATAGTAAACACTTAGTTAAGGTTAGGGAATGATCATGGTCATGGTTAAAAGAAACCCAACTTGACTGTAGGTATGAAACAGGTAATGCAGAAACAGCAGTCTCCCAGGCCTTTTGTTGACAGAGTGAAACCACATGGGGAAAATATCATTTTCTGAGCCTTTGTAATTTAGAAACATGAACTCAACATATACATATTTTTTTTCAGCCATTTATGACATGTTGTGCAACTGAAGCAGAACAGCTCTGGCTCAACAGATCCACCAATAGATAAGTAACAAACAGATACAGCAAATACAGAAGGGTACACGGAAAGAATCGACACAATTTGAAAGCCTAGAGAAAATGACACACATTAATAATTTAACCTCATACAGTGTGTCCCTCTACACCACACCCCAAGTGTTTTTTTAAAATTGTGTTAAAACATTATTATGTGTTACTGAAAAGTAAAACTAGCACACTAGCATACAACACTTGTTGTCTTTCCCCAGAAATATCAATTCAATTGAACTTGGATGAAACTTTGCATAACAACTACAAGATAGATTAGATCAATTGCATTTAAAGGTTTGAAAGAGAGATTTGAACAACAAGCGGTGAAATTTAAACAATATCTGTTCAGTACAGTTTCAATTCTATGGGAAGTAATATAAAGACAGTACAAGTAAACAAGATATTTAGTTGAAAATATATAGTATCTCCTGATTTTATATAATGCCCAATAGCACCCCTTAATTTCCAAATTTCCTCCTAGCTCCCAGCTTATGTTTGGTCTATTATTGTTTATTTTGTACATAATTGATTGTGCAAGTTGTCCAAAACAGACAACAGCAAAAACAACTTTTGGAGACTGTGGAAAATAAATTAGAACTTTTAAAGGGTTGGTTTGATTTTTACTACTACTAAATTTGGTAATAAATTAAGTCACAAAGCAAGCTTATGAGAAATGATGTTGTAATTGAAAGGGTACATTTAATTACATTTTGGGGAATGACAACACATAATAAATCATGCAGGAAACTACATATAAATTATGTCAAAGTATATCACAATGTTGTAAAGATATTTCAAAAGAGAGCCATAAGAATCCAAATCCAAAATTAATCCATAAGTACCAACACTGTTTGTTAAATTAAAGGCTCTTGAACTCAAGTTTCTGTAAATTTTAAAATAGTACAAATAATGTATAAAGTCAAACATAAATCTTAACCTGAAAGTATCCAAAAGTTTTTTAAAATGAGAAAAAACCACTATGACTTGAGAAGAGTGTGTATTGTTAAAAGTAATGTAATATTGTGTAAAAACAAACAATAATTTAATTAAGAAGTATGGTGTAACAATAGCGATAAAACAAGAAACCAGCAAAGTAGAAGCAATTGGAAATAATTAGTGAATGAAAACAGTATTTTGTTTAAAAAAAACTAAGAGCAGCGTAGTGGTGAATATGACTCTGTTGTTGCACTGACTTTACCATGTGAGCCAGTATAATATAGATAATTCTACCTCTGCCTTTAGAGAATTTAAGATATTTTGTTGTGTTTTTTGCCTAATTGTTTGTTTAGTTACTTACAGACCTAAATAAATTTTATCTACAATGTCTACAATGACATTTTGACTAGTGGAAATTCCTTTTTTGATATCTGAAATTCAATTCTGACTAGTTATAAAAGACATTGTAGATATCTTAAATATATTTGTTACTAGTAAGAATATAATTTTCACATGTTACAATTGTATTTCAGATATCTGAAATGCAATTCTAGATATCTGAAATTACATTCTTACTAGTTACAATTCCAAGCCAACATATCAATAATTTAATTTTGCCCAGTCAGAATTGAATTTTAGATATCTACAATTCCATTAATGATATCTGTAATGTAAGAACAATTGTAGATATCTATAATGAACATTGCCACTAGTAAGAATTGAATTGTTGATATCAACAATTGACATTTCCACTAGTGAGAACTGAATTGTTGATATCATTAATTAACATTTTGACTAGTGAGAACTGAGTTGTAGATATCATTAATTAGAATTATAACTAGTCAAAATTACATTGTGGATATGTCGACTTAGAATTGTAACACGTCAAAATTGAATTTTAGATATCTGTAACTGAGTTTGAATAGAAGTCAATGGTAAAAGTTGACTAGTTGTAATTAAGTTACTGATATCTACAATTAACATTTCCACTAGTAAGAAATGAATGGTTGATATCAAAAATTTACATTTTGACTAGTGTGAAATGAATTGTAGATATTTTTAATTAAAACTGTTACGTGTCAAAATTACATTATGGATATGTTGGCTTGCAATTCTAACTAGTCAAAAAGCAATTGTTGATATCTACAATTGATATTACTGCTACTGATTAAATATTAAAGTGGAGAGAATGCTGCTAGAAAAATATGACACGCTTTTTTATTACACCAGCTCAGAAAGGCTTCAGAGGACTCAACTTGATGGAGACAATGTGGTTTCGACAAAGCCAATCACTGTAATGTTTTTTGGGACTGCAATGTAATTCATTCCTTTTGGCAGGACATACATAAGGTTATAGAGAGTGTACTTGATATTAAGATTCCATTTAGGTTTGATGCACTATACCGAGGCCTATTACCTGGAAACATGACTTTAGTAAGAAATAAGTATTTGTTTAGAATAATTTTGGTTGCAAGTAAGAAAACTATAACAAGAAAATGGTTATTGCCTGAATCACCTATATTAGAAGACTTTATTGAAATTATGATGGATATTTATGTAATGGAAAAATTGACCTTTTCTAGCTGCAAGTAAGTAGATTTCAGTCATATTGGGATACTGCCACTTAGCCCGGCTATTTCACTTTATAATTTTTAGGGTGTAGATAATGGACTATTAATTTCCCTACCATTTCCATCTAAAGAAAATCAATCAATGAATGTGATGTTTTTCGTGCTGTAAACAAGTTGTCTCTATTCCAGTTCCCATTATCCCATTACCTGTCTTTTTTTGTTTGTTTCTTTTGCATTGTTTGCTGCTTTGTTTTATTTTGCTTTGTGCTTTTTATTTTTTCAGTTTGTGCTTATATGTTTGCAAATATATATGAAAGACTAATGATGAGATGGTGTAAAAGCGGAATGATGTTTGAAATACTCTCAATCAAAACTATTTGTGTGAATAAAGAAAGAAAAAGAAATGATGATACATTCCAAACCTATTTAGTCTAGTTTTTTTATCACATGTATATCTCCCCTTTGCAACCCCAAAGTTGAAAAACTCTTCTTTAGGTCGTGGCTACTCTTTGTTTTAGGTCCCGTTCTGGTTGAATATTACACTGTGGTTGTACGGGAGGTATACGTCCCGTTGCGAAACACCATTTCAGAAGCTATACAGTCCTTTGGAAAATCCAGAGGGCTACATGTTGCTTGTCTCTTCAAAGCTACAGCACAGTAATCCACCTGCTCCGCATCCAGCCCAGACTCCAGCCACCGGAAACACACAATACGCTGGAATGAACGCCGGAAATTGTCGGACACAAAGCCATACAGGATAGGATTGGCGCCACTGTTGGCGTAGCTGAGGATGACAAAAAGCTGAGTGACCATGGGGTCTGGGGGCCGGTGGAAAACACTGACCAGCTGGACGATGTAAAAGGGCATCCAGCAGAGAACGAACACTGCAACAATTAACAGCACCATGCGTGTGATCTTCTTCTCCGAGCGCCGGCGTTGAAGCCAGCCTGCTTTTAGCCCCACTGCTCGCATCCTGGCCACCATTAGACAGTAGCATAAGCAGATAGCTCCAACTGGCAGCAGAAACCCCAACAGGAAGGTATAGACTACGAATGCTTCTGACCACGCAGGTTCAGGCCACAAGAAGTTACAGTCCACACCACCATCCTGTGCTGGGACAGTGTCTGCGAAGATAATGATGGGCAGGATGACTATGAGTGACAGCCCCCACACACACACATTGACTACTTTGGCTACAGTGGGTCTGCGGTAGCGGGCAGCCTTGATAGGGTGGACCACTGCTACATAACGGTCCACACTCAGCACAGTCAGGCAGAAGATTGATGTAAACATATTGATACCATCTACACTCAGCACCAACCTACACATCAGTGACCCAAAGGGCCAATGTCGAACGGCAGCTGATGTGGCCAGAAAAGGAACACTTAACATGAACAACTCGTCAGCAATTGCTAAATTGAGGATGTAAATGTTAGTGGCTGTTTTCATTTTGGCATATTTCAGGATGACATAGATGACCATGGCATTGCCAGTAAGACCTATGCAGCAGACAAGAGCATAGATGGATGGGATGATGATTTTACTGGCGTCAGGATCGTGGTAGTAGTCCTCATAGTCCATGCTTGTGTTATAGGGCAGCCCTGTTGGATAGGACCCATAGTCCTGGCTCCCATTGAAATCCATGATCACTTTTGGTGGGTATGTGATGCCAACTTTAATTTTGAATGAAGCTAGCCAATGGAGCTATAGAGAGCTGAAGTGAAACCAAACTTTGGGATTCTTGTCATTTGTAATACCACAGATTACTAAAGAGCCAGCCCTAAAGTATAACCTTGATCAAAAGTAGGTTGTGCGCCCCCCTACATTCTGTCTAGACAGGCAAAGTAATTTTATTTTATTTTTGTAATGTTGTTGTTGTTTATTCAATAATTCTGTTTAGCAACCTTTCAGGAACACCATTTCCAACCAGCCCAAGCCAGTCAATTGGCTGCCGCTATGAGAAGGTATAAGGAGTCGCAAATGGAAAAAATGTCTAAAAACGCCCATACATTCTGACACTCTGGAAAGACTTCGTCGGAGCTGTAGTTTTTTTGAATGTTAACTAATTACATTTTGTCTTTTACTCATTTATCTTAGAATATAGAAAGTATTCTCAGGAATGCGTGATAGATAGAAATACTCCCTCATTGAGAGATTCTATTGAGCTACAAAAGTTAGTGGATCAACAGCTAGCCTGGAAATAGTTTCAGGACTTCTGGTCTCTATTGTACTTTTAGTTTCTTTGACAATCCACAGAAGAAAGTATCATGATATATGTTTTTTGTTACTGTCATCCAAGAAAGAAAATGTCCATATGTCCTCAGATCTCCTGGGTCTCTTATGTCTTTGTCAGTGATTTTCTCATTGTGAAGTCCAGACAACCTTGATCATTCTTTTCCTCCTAGCTATAGAAAAAACAGGTATGGATGCCCTCAAGGCACCTACTGTACACCCTCACAGGATTCTTAGTAGGCAATCATGTACCATTCCATTTTCATTCATGAGTAAACATACATCTTAGTGCCCATCTGCTGCAGATAGTAGTAAGTGCAGTGTTCAAAAGCAGGTTAAGACCACTTGGACACAGTACATACAAAACACTCCATTGTTGATTGAAATGGTGCGTTCTGGCAGGTCAAATCACGTTGAGTGTCCACCTAAAGGTGGTGTTGTTTGGCTCCTGCACTCATGTTGTCTTGTTGAGTCTCACAGCCATTGCAGAGTGCAGAGTGCAGAGAAATCACAAGGTTCCTGCCGAAGCGTCCCTTTAGGATACATTATGCTCCCATTTTCTGACCTAAATTATGAAAGCATGTGAGAAAACAAAAAACTGTCACTTAGTTTGCCTCTGACAGACACCAAGCACAACATCAAAGTACAAGTGAGTCATACCTAAGAGAACCTGACACTGCAGTAGTTTTCCTGATACGCCACTGCATTTACCAGGAATGAAGACATTTTTTAAATTATCTGAGACTTTGCAGTAATTATTAATATTATTATTATAAACACATATACCATATACTAACTCTCAATGCATTGCACATGCGATACAATATGTCTGTATGTATTATTTCACAGGCTTAATTTCTTCTAGACTCTGTCATACTCCCATACAGGTTGTCCGTAGCAATACTGATTACTAATAAGCCATGAGTAATAATTGAGAAGAACAGTTTTAGAGTGTGGCAAATACCCCTGGACACCCATGGTAAACCCACACACCCAGGTTAGACCTCTTCCTAGGACTGTGTGGAGGTGCACATTGGGCTTGATTGACATCTATGCTACTGTCCTGTTAGATTTGTTGCACCTGTTAGGACAACTTACAGCTCTATTTTTCTTATTAGTACATAGAGTCCTGACTTTGTATTTAATCCCCAGCATAGCTTTGCCAAACTTCAACCTAATGCCATATTTATGTCATATGGAATGGATAGTAGAGATGGGAAAGAGTCCCATGTTTACGACTTGTTCACAAGTTCACATCATCGGACAACTTTAGAAGGTTGTATAACTCGAGTGTGTGACAAACAAGAGTTGGTGTGTGAAGTACAGAACAAAGTCAATACAGCACTGTATCCATTAAATTTGGGTTTAATCACATTGAAAGGCAAACTTTGGCTAAGGCATCCATGTTTGTTTGGTTTTCAGGCACTATTATTACAGACCAAGTTGGATATATCAGGGCTTTTGATGTTGACATGAAACGTATTTACAAGTCTGAAACTAGTCATTCTGGTAACTAAGCACAGGTCTAATCCGCCAAAACAACTGAACACGCCTGCGAAGCTGAGCAGAGCCTGTCACGGGAGAAATCCTTCCTAATATGCCTTTATTATTCACTTAATTGATTTGCTATTAGATGATGTTATACCGTGACCACAGACAATACTTGATTCTGATTGGCTAGAGGATTAGCTACATCAGAGTGCAGGCTCTACCCTAACTCTGACAGCCTGGCTAACAAAAGCTAACAAAATCACTTAATCATCACTAACACTAAGTACATCCCAATTTGGCATAACCCTGATTTCCACTCTCGCAACACCCCTATTCACTTTCACTCATGGCAACACAAAGGAATCACTCATCTTCATCATCTATTCCAAAACAACCAATTTATAACATTCAGTACATTAACCCAGAACTACAGAGTTGAAACTGGAAGGCCATGCAATCATTACATATAAATCACTAGATTAACCCTCTTACAGAGAACATCTCAATAGACAAAATGGCTGTTTCCCACAAAAGCAATATATCAACCTTTAATGAAACTGAATCCTTTCCTAACTCTTCTGAATTTAAATTAGAACACATTTGAGGAGGCCACGCACATCATCACATCACCACCACACACACCAAAGTAGCAGTTTTAATTATATGGTGGTGATGATGGTCGTAGTGATGGTGGTGATGATGATGATGATGGTAGTGGTAATAATAATAATTATTATTGTTATTGCTGTTATTATTGTGTGTATTATTATCATTATTGTTATTATTATTGCCAGTGGTGATGGTGGTACTGATAATGATGATAAAAATAATTATCATCAGTATTACTGATTTAATCATTAAAATATCTGGAATACTGGGAAACATTTTTCTATGCTTTATTTTTTAATGCCTTTCTATTATCATTCATATTACCATTATTATTATTTTGTAGTTTTTGTTGTAGTTACTGTTTATTATTATCATTTTCATAACTATACCTCCATTATTCTATTTTATTGGTGGGGGTATGTTGGTCCAGACAAATGAGGGTAGCAGGTAATGGGAGGCCTTGCCTAACAAAAGATGATGATAATAATGATGAAGATGATGATGGCATGGGAGATCATTATAGTACACTATGAAACCCACAATAGATAGGCCCCCTCCTTAAGAGTCTGGGTGTGGACAAAGTAGGGGCACCTCACTCTGCCTTACTCGTCCTCCCCTCTGACTGTCCAGGGTGGTCTCTCGCCTTCTACCACTGGGGAACGCGCCAAATCCTGACAATCACCCCTCCTGGGAACTCAATTCCCTGTGCCATCCCACCTCCTCATCACCTCACCCCATTGAATAACTACTGGCAGCTACGGACGTGCTTTAGGTGTGACAACAGAGAGAAGCGACTGTTCATTCAAAAACAACAATGGCAGCTCCTAAAGAGGTTAGTGTAGATGCTGCTATAGCATCAGTTATATCAGAACTGTAGAGTATTTCTTCATTGACAGAAGAGCAAAGATTGGCACTGAAGGCTTTTCTCCATGGGAAATATGTTTTTGTTCTTCTCCCAACTGGATTCAGCTCTCCTACTACGTCATATTGTTCGCCCGTGATAGATGTGATAGACAGATGGTTCATCCAATCACCTGTATTTTTTGAAAGTGCCTGCCCTTTTCCAAACAGTTTCCAAGGCAATTTTTCAGATGGTTCTGTGTAACAAACCATCTGACAGGTTAATTATCTTCACCCCTGCCAAACATCTGTCAGCTTTTACTTTATTTGTGAATTCTTCTTCTTTTTTTCCCCCTCAAAAATAAGTCACAAATCCAAATGAGTTAAATGTAAATCCCACATTAAATGTGACATAAAAGGATATAATAACATATATATATATATATATATATATATATATATATATATATATATATATATATATATATTTGTTGTGATAATTCATAATGGTCACTTTCTATTGATTATGGTCACATAACTATTGATTATTTATGGTTTGAGGGTGATACATCCATTAAAGAAATGCACAGATCTGACTTTTGAGTCTCTTCAATCTACATCAGATTTCAGTGTTTGCTGCCCCCATCAGAATGGGTGGTGTAAGTGGCAGGGAAGCTGATATCCATTGCTGTCTTTCCTTTTATCGAACCGTTCACCATCCTCTGTGTGGTTGGAGACTTTTGTGAAATGTATGCAATAATGATTTGAAACTGAGGAAAACTAATAATTGTGTACTAAAGTGTCACAATTCAAAACTTAACTCAGTAAAGTGACCGTTTAGCCTTCGCCCTCAACCTCCATTTTGATTTTTTTTCCACTAGAGTGTAATTTTAGATAGCAGGAAAGAATTGCAATTGTTAGTCTTCCACAGTGGTGGGAATACTAAGGGCACTTCATAATGATGCCTAATGATGTATCCCAATTAGGGCTTGACTGAATTCCCCTAGAAGGCATGGGACATCGCTTGTGGTCTTCAGAGTTGCAATGTCTGATTCATATATCTGATTGTCTGTTAATAGTACACACCTTGCTTGTTGCTTGTTGTTGTTAAAAGCACTCTACTGCATCATAGCACATGATTTGCAGATAAGAGATGATCCCATCATGCCATCTCATCGTCTTGTGGTGCAGATAAGCATATGTTGATACATGACAAGAATGATAGCTGACAAGAAGAGACAGTAGCTTGACAGTCTTGACAAAGTACTGACCACATCCAGTTAACATCCAGACCTTTGTGAAAGGCTACATCCAAATTACAGCCAACGCATGGTATCCAATTAGAATCAGAGAAGGTCTGTTGTAACTGCGGACATGTCAATTCCCCACTCACCCTGAAGCATTTCACTGAATGCCTCCTCTATGTTACCTGCTGGTCTGTTAACATCTACTCAGCAGAATTACCATGACTGTTTGCCACATTTGAGGTTATCTGGATAGTGACAACTTTGTAGTATTGCATCATCCTGCTACTCCACTACAAATTATGTTCACATGCAACTATTTAGCATTGTGCTCTTTGGGTAACGTAATGCCACGGATAAATAAAAAGTGTGTGCCATTATCCCCATTTGTACAATTTATGTGATGTGCGTGTTCTGTTCTGTATGTCTAGCTGTCCTGGCTGTGCCTGTCCCCTCTTTATCACGGCAAACTTTCAAGCTCTCGAGAGTGGCCATTTGGAACAGCTTAACATCGTTCCATATGAATGTAATTCATACAAGACTGATTTGCCAAAATTGATGTACATTCATAGAAACCAATGTTCCTAAAACTGTTCAGTGTTTATATACCAGGTTTGTGTAGAAAGCTTTGGTAATTGACCTTCTCCCACAAAGCTCATAGTTGATCTTGAATTTACTGTGGAGTTGCCTAAACCCAGGTTTTCCACTGTGCATATACAAAAACAAATTGATTCAACATCTTTGCTCTTTGCTTCTTGATGATGCTTCAGGTTTCTTGGCCCCTGCAGATAGGCTGAGAACAGCTGTCTGGATGCTGTCTGGGTCACATTGTTAGATATGTCCGATAGCTTTTATGCATTTTGTTTTTAGCCACGCTACCACTCTGGTCCAGACTGAAACTGTTTGATGGATTGCCATTAAATTTGGTACAGACATTCATTGTCCCCAGAGGATGAACTGTTGTAACTATGGTGATCCCCTTACATTTTATCTACTGCCATCATCAGGTCAAAATATTAATTTTGTCTAATACTTTGGCCAAATACTATGACCAAATAGTTGCAAAACTAGACATTCCCATCCACCTCAGTTGTACTTTGTGTTTAGTGCTAATTAACAAATATTGGTACAGCCTCACAGAGCTGCTACCGTAGCGTGGCTGTTGTTGACTCTTTTAGTTGGAATTGAGAGGGGAACATGTTCACCAATTTTTAATTGTTCCTATGTCCGTGCAAAGAATCATGCTTATGTCAATTATTGCCATATGCTGTCTATACAACCCATTTTATATGTGTTTGGCTGAACACTATAACAAAACAAAAGAAGTGATGGGGGAATGCAGGAAGAGAAATTTACAACATTGCTTGAGGATAGTGCTGCTATGAAAAACAACCTCACTGAACTTAAAAGATATCAAAATGCTTCCTGCAGTGAAAGCAAAATCTGCATCCATTAGAAGCACATGAGCTCCATGCAAACACAGTGCTGTTCTGGGCTGTTGTATATGGCTATTTCCAAAGAGGATTTCACCATCAACACCAACACGTCAGCTGGAGAGGAGCAACTAAAGAGTTAAGTTCTCCTGACAACTATCGTACTAAATGATTGCTGTTGTGAGAGTAAAGTTAGTAGCCATCATGAACTAGTTCATCGTGTGCTGGTAGTGACAATGTGAGAAAATAACTGCCCAATCAGAGCTGAAAATAAACTTCAGGTTAATGGGGGGCAAGAGAGAGCCAGCGACATTTGAGTCCTTATGTGTTAACAGGAGGTTAGGACTCCTTGTCGCTGACTGCATCACTGGCAGGTCATTTGGGGTGCTAATAGTTTTTTCTAGTCCCAGTTCTACATTCATGATATTCACAGGTTCTGCAGTCTTGTTGCAGAGGTACAGAGACAGAGTCCTTTGGTGGCCAAAGAGAGAACTACACTGAGTTTAGAGAGTCTGTATATGAGCAGTCCAGATGTAATAGCTGCTAATCTGCAGTATATACTGTACCCCGCCAGGAACATCAATGATGGATGAGGAAGAAGAGAGAGTCCAAAGTCTTAATTAGTCTTCTACTCCTCGATGGGCTGGTAGCTCCACTCCTCCCCTTGACTTCTGCCAGCTTTAATGACAGGCAATCATCCTTTTGAAGCTGCATTAGTGCTCCTTGGCAGAAATAACATATCAGATGTGTGTGTGCGTAAAAGTATGGGTAAAAAAGCTTTGCATTAACATACAACTAAACCTGCTGTTTTTGCAGTATTGCCATATTGCCATGACAATTCTGTTTCTGTAAATATTGCTGAACCACACATACAAAAGACATCCATCAGCTGAATAGATAAAAGCCTTGAAGCCTTTGAATTTTTGTTCCACTATGGAGGGGCACTGAGGATGAGAAAGTGATCTGTTAGTGAGTCCATTTGTCTGTTCAACACTTTGGTTCAGGATAAGGTTGTACCAGCTATTAGTAAATCCATCACTAAATTTGTAAAGTTCTTCTTAGCCAGCTTCAAACTAGTGGTTTACTAAATCGGGTTAAAATCAAATCTCAACAAATCTCATGTGCAGCACCAAACCAACAATGACTGTATCCTACTACCAAGTAGTGTGTGTGTATCTAAAGCCTGATATAGCCAAATTCCTCTGTGCCATATTGCTCAATTGTTGTCCAAAAACTATTAAAAACACATCAATGAGCTACACTGTTGCGCTGTGTGACGTATTCCTTCATTACCATGAAAACGCACATTGTAGTTTATTTTGACTCAATCCCACATGCACTGTCCTGCTGCCTCAAATACTCACTAAAGCACCCAATGTGGATTAATCCGCTGCTAAAAATAGTCACCAACAAATACACAATTTCCTCCAGTTTGATTAACATTTTATAAAAACTACAGTGGCTAGCTGTTTCAGGAAATTGTTTAGCTTTTTTTTTTAATGAAACTATATATTTTGTCCATTTTTAAAGATTTAAGTCTTTAGTAGGAACAAAGGGCTTGGAGCTGAGTGCGATGGAGCTGATGGAATAACACATTGTTGGTTTAAGTCTTTTCATAAGATTCATTGACAATAAGGAAAATCTAGAATAACACCAGCCTTATCCTATTAGTAATGACTTAGCTAGGAGACATCTTTAATGGTATCCAATAAAGTATTTAAACATGAAGTCACTGCAGCATCACCAACTGTAACATGACTTCAAAATATAACATATAGTTAATATATTGTTTTGGGGGCCAAGCAATACATTAAACAAGGTGTTGTAGATAATCATATTCCTGACAGGTTTCTGATTTGATTGTCCATGTAGTTACTTCAAAGTAAGATTTCATCTCAGTCTTGAACTGGTGTATACTGGATTTTTATTCATGGATATGAAGCTTGGCATGTAAAAATATGTTACTTAATCTTAAGAGGGAAACAATCTTACCACTACTGAGTGGACAGTATAGCTGCTCAGTAGCTTTCGATCATGTCAAACGATCTTCATCAGCAGATGGAGTAGCACAGCTGTCATGGAAATGTATGTAGATGTTAAAATTAAAAAAAAACTTTCTGAGCACTTCAAGGACTTCTCGTCCATGTTGTTTTGTCAATCATAACTTTCAACCTAACTGGTATTATATGGTAATTTAATCAAATATTATTGCCATAACAATGGGGAAGGTTGTCACTCCCTACTCCTATCTGTAAGAAGTAGTTTGTGTGGTGCAATCTTTAGTTAAGGGTAAATTACATTACATTATAACTAGGCCAAGTGTGAAGTTACAAACAGCTGGTGCAACTGGCTCATAACGTATGACAACTACTGGCCAGAAATGTCATATAAATATTCATGGTCCCAAGAGATGATTCGTAAAGGTTTTAATAACAGAGGAATATTTTGTCTAGTGCCACCCTCAGGTCAAACTTTCCACTTGTATGCAAGACAACAATTGTATAAGCAGATTGTCATGAAATTTATTGATGCTCCTCAGAAGATGAACCCTTTTCATTTTAATGACTCCATGGTTTTTCCTTTTGTGCCACTTACAGTTTTAGCCCCACTATTGTAAGGCTCAAAGAATAGCAAACTCCACAGGATTGTTTCATTTTGTTTTTTTGTATTGTGGGCTTTAATGAACATTGCAGCTCTAGTAGGGCTTGCCACTGTAAAACCGCATTCAGATTGAATGTGAAGGAAATAATCACTTTGTGTTGTTTGACAGCTGGAGCGTTTTTTAGCTAGCTAACAACATACGCTCCAAAGCTGCATGTGTTTATGTGACAGCTCAGACTGATCTCAGTCCTTACCAGAAACTCCTGTTCTTTCTGTTATTTTCCTCCAGTGTCTCTCTCTTTTCTCCTGTTATCACTGTACATTTATGTGGGAACATGAAGCCTAAGGACACACGCAAATCTTTAGCTCAAGTTGACACATTTCAAACTTGCATGAAAGTGTCTTCGCCTCAATCTGTGCCACCTAGAGAATTTGTGTCTGTTAGCGGCCAATAACGTTTTCCGTTGACTTTGTATGCAATTACACCATCTCTAAAATTCACTTCAGATTTTGTCTGAACCTAGTCCTCCAAACTAAAGGCAAAATATGTTGTTTCTTATTGCCTGAAAAAATGACCCATATTAGCGTTTTCTGATCTGGTGCCCCTATCAGCAGGAACAGTACCTTCCAAAACTATTCACTGTTACAAAAAGTGATTCATATGACTTTTTTCTGGTCTGAAACATCTTAAGGTTTGTTTAGGTATAGGTCCAAAACCTACTTGGTTAAGGTCAGGGAAAGATTGTGGACATAATTAAAAGAAACCAAAGATGACTGTCGTTAGGAAACAAGAAACAAACTGCGGTCTCCTGTGTCGAAGTTACACTTTTTGTGGACCCGACCATCCACTAACCTTAATGGTGGTCTCTTGTCAGTTAAATGTAAACATAGGTCATATTAGGCATTGAACAAACCACTGATGCTGTTGTTTTCCTTCAGTCTTGTCTGAACACAGCTTTGGTCTTGTTTCTTTCAAGCAAGCACTGCTTAGTGTGTGTCATCTTGCTATGTCAGTACTTCAGGTAACTTTATGAGAGTCAATCCAAAATCAGTGAAAATAGCTAGCTGCAGATCACTATACAGCTTCAATCTTGAGTTTTTGGTACACACACAATCACTGAGCAAAGAGCAAGTAATCAACCGAGGAGCTCACAGACTGAATGCTGCGTTATCCCAGAGTAATCCTGTTGTCTCTATCACTCTGTCTATCATCTGTCACTCCTCACTGCCTTTCTTTTCTTCAGCAGAGTAAAACCCCACCCACCCTCATACTGTCTCTGATAGCATCTTCCACTCGCCATCCCCTCTCCCCATAAAAATGTGATTGCTGGATGGAATCTACCACCTTAGGCTGTATAAAAATAGCAGTTGTATGTTGTTATTTGTAGGTTTTCATGTTAGACATTATAACCATGTCAGATCTACTGAGGTTTTTTTTCCCCCATTTTGAACAGTTTCATTTTCCCCATGTTAATTACAGTAGTCTATGACTATTTTATTGAAAAGGAGACTCATGTAAAAACCATCCATCCATCCTTTCATCCATTTTCTTCTGCTTATCCGGGCCAGGTAGCGGTGGCAGCAAGCTAAGCAAAATAGTCCAGACATCCCTCTCCCCAGCAACATTTTCCAGGTAATGTTTCTACAGCTTCTTATTCTATTCTGTTTTTTTTTTTATTGCATTGTACCTCGCTGAATTGCTTCTTGCTACCGCAATAACCACATTTTTCACTGTTTCATCTCATGTCATATTAAGCACTTCACTCATGGTTCTGTTGATGTCACATGTTAAAAACGACGGCCCTTTTATGTGAACGTGCTCCTATCCAGATTGAAAAGCTTAGCGTTAAATGAACCAGCTTTGTGATACCAGTTATCCAGGATAATCGATGTTAGAGCCAGACTAAATTGAGCTTGTTTTGTGATACAGGCCTCATGGGTCAGGATGCGATTAGCATAGCTTAGCATAAACACTGAAAGCAGGAGAAAACATCTTGCACGGCTCTGTCCTGTTCAAAAGTTCAAAAATACACCTGCCAACACCTCTAAAGCTCACTGATTAACATGCTGTATATTGTTAGGTTAATCTGTACACAAATAGAAATGACATTTTGTGGTTTTAGAGAACGTTATGAGCTGGAATTATTTCTTGACTTTAAGGTTTTGGCAGCATATTGAAACTACTGTGGTGCTTTTGTACTTTTGACGCTATACCTTTCATATCATGGGAAGAAAAAGTGTTTCAAGTTTCCAGGCTGCTTGGCAACGAGCAGAGAGATCTGTTTAAGATGAAGGGGAAAGTTATTAGTTCTTACTGTATCAATACTTGATGTCTCAAAGCACATTTACCTTAGTTCCATTACCTTCAGAGAGTATTCGATTTTTCTTTCTTTTCGAAACATCAATTCCTCCCAGAAGGCTGCCTCTGCTGCCCTAATGATCGTCTGACAAACCTAAAGGAGCATTTTGTCAGACTCAAACACAAAATGAATCCCCAGAGCAGAGCTGAAATTGCCCCCCTTCGAAAATGTTCACCCTATTTTCATAATTATGTAGCCGGTGGCACGGTGCAGGAAAAATGAGTTGTGAGGGAGAGAGTGCTTTTGAACCCTCATTCATTTGCATTCTCTTCACTCTCTGCTATGGTGGCTACCACTTACATGCTGGGGCTTATTTTCATCTAATTTCATATGACATATCTGCAGCTCACAGCATGAAGTGTAGCCTGTGATTAAATATGGAAAAAGCTTCAGCTCTGCCTTCCAGCTGCTCTGGTTTTAGCTGAGGAGCATCTGATAGTGAATGGAGAACACTATTGTTAAGTAGTCAGTAAGATTTAATGGGTTCACGCATGACTTATTGTACTCTTTTATCTATAAAGCATATTAACACAAATGCTAGTTTGTGCAGAATGTGTGTGTTTTAGGGGTTAAACAGAAATACTTTTATTAATTTTTAATTTTTTAATTTAGTTTTAGCCATTACTTCATCATTCAGTTATGATGCTTTTACTCACTAGCCTAATTGCTGAGATCTGGGGAAACAACTACCATAGCTACAGTACCAGAGGTCATGTCCTCAGTTTCTGGGAATTTGGGCATTTTCAACCAATTGGAATTAAATACTACAATTTTAAAAAAGAAAAAAAAACTTACCCATAGCTAGTATATTATACTGATTAGACTGATTTCAGTATTATTAGATTCATTGGGCCTCATGCAAGAACATTTTCATATACTTATCCCAAACTTTTTTTTACTTTTATCTGTGAGGTTTGCTCATACAAGTTTTCCAAGTTGGACTCATCAAACCCTTTTAACTGGACAAAGTTGTTTTAAACCATTCGTTTCAGCCTGATGAACGTCACCTGTTCATGAGGAGGTGTGCATAATCCACGGCCCCAAAATTGCCATGTTTCACTCTGTTTGTGGGAAAGTTTCATTTAAAAAATGTTACCAAATAGTAAAAAGAAGAATTTCACACTGCATAGGTTCAAGTCCTTCTGTCAGAAAACAGCAGACTAAAAGATAACACATGTATCAGTGTCAGTAGTCGTATTGGGGACCCAAAACTATTCGACAATATTAATATAGCTGTCAATGAAAAATAAAGAGGGAATAATTCCACCTGAAGTTAGAGGCTAAAGCAAAGCAGTCCATGATGCGGTTCTTTGATGAAAGGCAATTGAGGGGATCCTATCACATCCTGTTACAGAGACTGGAACATTTAATTGGCATTAAAGTACTATTTATCAGATCGATCTCAGTTTGTTAACGATGAATCTTCCATGCACGCCAAAGTTAGTCACAGAGTTCCACAAGGTTCTGTGCCTGGACCAATTCTATTCAGCTTATATATGCTTCCTTTAGGCAATATTATTAGGAAGCACTCCATAAATTTTCATTGTTATGCAGATGATACCCAATTATATTTATCGATCAAGCCAGATGAAACCAATCAATTAGCTAAACTTCAAGAATGCCTTAAGGACATAAAAACAAATAAAGTTATTTGCATTATCTAAAGATATAGTCTCTCTAGATGGCATTGCCCTGGCCTCCAGCGACACTGTAAGGAATCGTGGAGTTATCTTTGATCAGGATATGTCCTTTAACTCCCACATAAAACAAACTTCAAGGGCTGCCTTTTTTTCACCTACGTAACATTGCAAAAATTAGGCACATCCTGTCTCAAAAAGATGCAGAAAAACTAGTCCATGCATTTGTTACGTCTAGGCTGGACTATTGCAACTCTCTATTATCAGCCTGCTCCAATAAGTCCCTTAAGACTCTCCAGCTGATCCAGAATGCTGCGGCACGTTTACTGACAAGAACCAGGAAAAGGGATCATATTTCTCCAATATCAGCTTCTCTACACTGGCTCCCTGAAAAATCCAGAATAGAATTTAAAATTATTCTCCTCACCTTCAAAGCCCTAAATGGTCAGGCACCATCATATCTTAAAGAGTTCATAGTACCCTATTACCCCACTAGAGCACTGCGCTCCCAGAATGCAGAGTTCCTTGTGGTTCCTAGAGTCTCTAAAAGTAGAATGGGAGCCAGAGCCTTCAGCTATCAATTCAATTCAATTCAGTTTTATTTATATAGCGCCATATCATAACAAAGTTATCTCAGGGCACTTTTTCGAATAGAGCAAGTCTAGACCGACTCTTTATATTTACAGAGACCCAACAGTTCCCACCATGAGCCAGCACTATGCGACAGTGGCAAGGAAAAACTCCCTTTTAACAGGTAGAAACCTCGAGCAGAACCAGGCTCAAGGTGGGCGGTCATCTGCCTCGACCGGTTGGGTTGAAGGGGGAGGGGGGGAGCGGGAGAGAGAGAGCAGGAGGAAAGAGAACATACAGCAGCACAATACAGTTCCACATAGGGATGTAAGGCAATATCAATATCAAGCTCCTCTCCTGTGGAACCAGCTTCCAGTTTGTGTACGGGAGGCAGACAACCTCCTCACATTTAAGAGTAGGCCTAAGACTTTCCTCTTTGATTAACCTTATAGGTGAGCCCTAAACCACCCCTTAGTTATGCTGATATAGGCCTACACTCCCGGGAGACTTCCTGTGATGCACTGAGCTCCTCTCTCCTCTCTCTTCCTCTCCCTCTCCATCTGTACGCACTCTTATCCCATTAATGCTTGTTACTAACTTGACTTCTTCCCTTTCCCCACCGTTGTGTGCTTTCTCTCCCCTCTCTCTCTCTCCTTCTGTTGCTTTCTGCAGGTATTTCTGCCTCCAGAGCTGTAGAGTCTGGATCTATGGTTGCAGGCCACCTGCTGCCCCCGTGCTCCTGCTCAACAGCTGCTGCTGCTATTATTGTTATTGGTCTTATTATTAGTATTACTATTATTATATTGCTATTATTTTTATTTTTCTCAATATTATTTTTATTTTTCTCAATATTAACATCAATACTATTACCATTACTATTACTCTACATCTCTATGTGGAACTGTACTGTCTCTCTCTCTCTTTCTCTTTCAACCCAACCGGTCGAGGCAGATGACCGCCCACCCAGAGCCTGGTTCTGGTTCTGGCTCTGCTCGAGGTTTCTACCTGTTAAAAGGGAGTTTTTCCTTGCCACTGTCGCCTAGTGCTTGCTCATGGTGGGAATTGTTGGGTCTCTGTAAATATAAAGAGTACAGTCTAGACCTGCTGTATATGATAAAGTTCCCTGAGATAACTTTGTTATGATTTGGTGCTATATAAATAAAACTGAATTTAATTTAATTGAATGTGACAGTCAGAGATACAAGTTTGAATAAATAAAATATGACAAATCTAAATAATGCAAACGTCAAATGTCACTGTCCTAATTTTTATTTTGCTGATATCCTGACCTTTTCTCTTACACAACCATCAGGCCAAAATTGTCCCATATTGTGAGCATATTCATGTTCCTCAGGCAGTACTCGAAGTGGACCGGTGCTCATCAGTACGCAGTACCGGCAATTTCAATTTTACTCTTTGGTGTACTGTGACTTTTTCTTGTGCACTGGCAGTTCTCACAAGCTATCAGTACTCTTTTCTGTGTCTCCATATCAGGTTCCCTGGGTGATTCATAATGGCCCTAAATAAATGTCTTACTTGTACCACACACTAAAGCTAGTGTAGATAGTCAATTATTTGGTTTAATAAATGAATGTTGTGAACATCAGCAATATCTCCTAGTATATTTTATTCACTGTAAAAATTCAGAATGTAATGGGCTACTTAATGATTTGCTGATATCGGCCGAATCACATGCCAACATGTGAATAAGTGGAGTACTGGCACTTATTTTTTTTCACTTCAAGCACTGTCCTCAGGTGATAAACAGCTTTGATTCTAAAGACCCAATAACCTGTCCCTTGGTGTCCCCAATCACACTGAGTCACTTCATTAGAGTAGATTAGATTAGATTCAGCTTTATTGTCATTGCACAGAGTACAAGTACTGAGATCACGAAATGCAGTTTAGCATCTAACCAGAAGTGCAAAGAGCAGTAAAGTGCAGAGTATGTACATATGTATAGAGGTAAAATATAAACAGTGAGGGGTAGATATGAATACACTAAGTTATATACAGTATGAACCGTATTATCAGTATGAGCAGTATTAACAGTTTGAATAGAATGAAATGAATACACTAAGAAATATACAGCATGTGCAGCAGTTACAATGGGCATTGCAGTTATAAGTATGCAGTGTAAAAATACAGTGCATGTATAAGTATGAATAATGCTAGTAGTAGACATATACAGAATAAACAGCTGAATATGAATATGGTGTATCCACTATAGGTCAGATATGTACAGTATAGACAGTAGTATAAATATGAATATAAATACACTATAGGGCAGATATACAGATACACAGTATGCACAGTAGTTTAAATATGCACTGGTATGTGAGAGCATAAATAGTGAATAGTGGTAAATGAGTGTAAATGCTTCCAAGAAGCATTGTAATTTAAATCCGTTTTATACATTCTAGCCAAATGTTGAAAAATGCATCTGTCTCTCTAAGACACATACGTAATCATTCCTCCTCCCTATGTCAGTGAGCAGTCTGTGGAAATATCCACTCACTGTCTGATGATTTTTTTGATATATCCTTTCTCCTTGGTCCTTGTGATGACAGCAGCTAAAATGACACTACAATGACACTTGTTCTCTGCCTCATTAAAGCAACAAGGAAAAATGGCTCCAGCCATTCCTACACATAGGATCAAATACAAGGTACACCGAGCTGCTGTAGTGTTTTTCTGATCCCTGATCAGTTCATTCATGTATTTGTGCATAGGTATAGGTTATGGATGGTTATTTAATGCTGGCTAAACTGCTAAAGCACATAAGTTCTTCTTCTGGTGTTTTTGGCAGCTACCAAACAGCTTCAGGTGCATAACCACCTCCCTCTGGACTGGAGGAGGGCCGACCATGATTTACATGTAGTCCGGGAAAACAAATATGGATTTTTATCAGATTTGTGATGTGGCCAACAGAGACACGTGTATGTGACTGAGTGTAAATGAAAATGTCTTAAATCTCATTTATCCAGATATGACACATTTGAAATGGCAAATGGAAATAGATATGTTTTTGCTCCAGCACTTATGCATTCTGGGGTGTAATGAACATTCCAGCCTCTGGGGACTGAAAATCTGAAACTCTTTTTGTTTCACTTTTTAAAAAAACTACCAAATCTTTAAGGATATCGCAGACCCATAAAATTAGGCATTACCATTTTTTTCACAAATGACACAGAGAAGCTATAAGTAATAACACCATCAGCCTGTAATCATAACTTCAAAGAGGATACAACATATCATCACATACTGTATGAAGTACTAGTCAAATATTTAATTAATAATTTCATGCTTTTACATTCCATGGAAGTCATTAGATTAATTCTTTAATTTTATTTTGAAAATTTGTGTTGGATTATCTAGCTGTTACAGTATGACTTTATAGCATGAATTAATCATAAACATGTATAGTGCTCGGCATGCACAAAAGTGCATTCATAATTGATTTTCCCATGTCAAACGTCTAGTTTCTCTGGAGAAAGAATCAAGAATGAGGAATAATAACCTTCCCTTAAATGTGCTGATTAAATTATCTTGCCATGGTTGTAATGAATTTAATTAAAATAGTGCAGACGGCTGAGCCTAGCTGAAGTCTCCTGAGTCCATTTAAGAGTGAAAAATGGCTGTGTAAATTATTTTATGTTTACTCAGTTGTCACCTGCACACCGTCATATCCTTTAGTTATGCCTGGAAGTGCTGGCCATAAAAGACAAAGCTTAACAATGCGCACCACTACTGTAGCAAAGATGCTCTATAACAGAAGATGACGCATTACAAGCTGCACCAGTGGTATAAAATGGTATACACTTCCTGTCTCCTGAGTGGGTGTGGTCACCTCTCCCCCTATTGCTTGTCCATGTCAAAACAATACAACACTAGATACTGTACAAATTTAATGTTTGTGCCTTATTTTGCCGCTAGTTTTTATCTGCTATCTTAATATCTGATATCAACCCAGTACAATATCATATCAGTCTAATAATATTCTCTTTTTTCCCCTCCAAACAGTTAAATGATAATACCAATAGTATTATTAAGCAAAGTTTTATTTATGTTTTGACTTTTAATTCATGGTTTCACATATAAGTCCCTTTAAATCTCTGTTTATCCAGTTGGAAAGCGACGTGGGCAGCACTGCAGTGAAACCAATAGCGCATCTTTGGAGAGATATCTGTGTCTTGTGAAAAATGTGTACTTTGTTGACTATGGGGTAATCTGTGCTCACGTTCACTTCTCCCATTGGAGTGAATAGACCCAAGACCTGTCACTTGTCTCCTAAAGGGGCGGGGCAGTGACGAAACCCATGTGACATAGAGACAGGAAATGACTTGCGCCATCTCCTTTCTACACCGTATCTGACTCTAGTTACTATAAGTTAAAACACATGCCTGTCCTGCAGAGGCCTCGAATACATTTCACATACAGCTCCTTCATAATTGTTATGTAGCCAGGAAGGGAGGAGGAAAGGGGAAAATGCTGAGTGTGGAAGAACCAATCAGACTAACTCTTAGCACTGTTATGCCCTCGGTGTCTTTAACCTTGGCTGTCAAAGCTGTCATACGCAGGTACCATTCACCTTATCAGTCAACACCACTCTTCCTTGAAAAGCAATTACAAGCTAGAAGTTAGCAAATCAGGCTTGTGATACAAATGTTGGTCCAAATTTCTGTGAAGACTCAATGTGTAACACTTTCTGCAGAGTTTGATTGATGCCAAAACTACTGTGTGAGCACAAAGCAGATTCAAGCTGCACTCAAGCTGCAATTCAAGATTTGAGAGGATGCAGAGACAGTTTGTTGAACACAAAATGATTTTTGAGAGCAAATTTGTACGTGGGTTAAAATGTGCCCTCACAATTATCTGCAGGTGTTTTTGAAGATTCTGAGTACTTGAGAATGTCAGACGGTGCACGCTAACAATTTCTGGGTAACTCACTTCAAAGGACGTACCCAGAATCCTACATATTTAACAGTTGGGATTGAAAACAAATGGGAAAGCTACGAGGAACTGCCTGCAGTCCCATCTTTGGTACCTGATTTAGATTTAGTTTTAGGCTTTTGACAAAAATCTAATCAAATCTAATCTAGTCCTGTAATTATTGATAGTTTTAGTCTATATCCAGGTTTCCATCCAAATATAGCACACATTTTAACAGAAATTCCAGAAAATTGGCAAAAAATTTTATGTTATGTCTCCATTATGAATATTAGGAGTTGGTTCATCAAGATAAAATTCTGGTGTTCAAATTTAAGTCTAGTTTTAGTCAACAAAAACTTTTTTAGTCTGGATTTAGTCCATGAAAATTTACAGGTGTTTTTCTCATTTATTGTGAGGTTAGTGGAAAAGGCACTGTTTACTTGTTTCTACTGGACTGCAATATGATAAGACTCACTTTTCTTTCTTTGTTTGCTAAAATTCTATTCAATCTCTAGGTGCAAGTTGAGAGGAGCAGCTAAAAGATCGATAACATTAATGTAATAATTTTCCTTCAGTGAAAATCTGGAGGAAGATTAAGATGGTTGACAGCCTACATTAGACCTGCACATATTCTTACTGTCCATAAACATAAAAGATAGCCAACTGCATTAACCTGATAATGTTACTTTAACATTAGCTTACCTTTTTTCATATATCTGTCCAACAACAGCTTACATTACTGGCAGAGACACAGTGTTACTGAAATGTTGATGAAAATTAGATATTTTTGGGAGACAGAGGATATTGTTTTCCTAATCAAGAGCTACAATGTACAGTAAAATACTGCAGGTGCATGCAGCTTGTTGAATAAGATCTTTTTTTTAAAAGCCATTAGTTAATTTGTCCATTCATAAATCTTTCAAATTATTATTTAGTTTTTATTTGATGAGTACACTTTGTCATAGTTTTCATTTGCAAAGGTCACTTTTTGTCTCCTTTTTCATTGGAAAATAATATATAAGTATAAAAAGCAAATTTGCATCATAGTTTTCATTGACAATATATCTAATAGGATGATGCTTGACTTCCAGATCAGAAGATACCAAGCAAAGGAAATCCTTCTACTCAAATCTGACAACACAAAGTCCTCTTATAGGTTTAAAATATTACTAATGATGCAAAACCTCTTTTGCACACACAAACCTCTCAAATCTGGACGTGTTGAATGAATCCCAGATTTGTCTAGTGCTTTCTCACTGATTAACTTCCACATATCCCCTCCCCTAACAACTGCTGATGTAAGGTGCTACATTTTCAAATGATTCAAATATACATAGCTCCTGTATACTGCATTTGTATAGTTCTTTCCAATGATTATTTCCTAGAGAGAAAAAAACTAAATAAATGTACTGTAAGCAACAAAGTATGAACACTGTATGGATGAAAAGTAGGTTAATGCTGCAGGGTAAATGCAAAACACACAAAACAGAATTCCCTTCAACTACAGTGCACACAGCAGACTACACATGGCATCTTTACCCCCGTGTTCCTGCTCTGCACCCGCTGATGCTATTGCTGTTGTTGCTGTTATTAGTATTGCTATTATAATGTTGCTCTTAGTGTTGTTTCTGTTGGTGTTAACATCAATGCCATTACCATATCTATGCTGTATTGAGCTGCTGTATGTTCTCTTTCCTCCTGCTCTCTCTCTCCCGCTCCCCCCTTCCCCTTCAACCCAACCGGTCGAGGCAGATGACCGCCCACCTTGAGCCTGGTTCTGCTCAAGGTTTCTACCTGTTAAAGGGGAGTTTTTCCTTGCCACTGTCGCATAGTGCTTGCTCATGGTGGGAACTGTTGGGTCTCTGTAAATATAAAGAGTCGGTCTAGACCTGCTCTATTCGAAAAAGTGCCCTGAGATAACTTTGTTATGATATGGCGCTATATAAATAAAACTGAATTGAATTTAATTGAATTTATATTTTGCCCAGAGCCTCAGAAACCAACCAATACACCTGTCTGAAATAATAATCCATTATCCATCCTTTGGTATAATTTGATTTTAAGAAACTGTTTTAGTCAGTGCTCTTTGTAAGCACAGTATCAACTAAAACCACTGCGGTCTTTAAAATAGATTTTGGCCGTCATCATTTCAGCATACAAACACATTTGAATTTATTCAAATTACCACAAACCAACTGAAACATTGGCAAACATGAGGCTGTCAGAGACCTCAGGGTGCTGGCCCACCAAGGCAGTTGCCCACTTTACACTGTCAGCTGCCGTCCTTGATCATGGGTATATGTTGAAAATTGTTGACATTAAGCTGACTGTTGGCAAATTTGTTGCTGTTAACAATGTTACTATTATCAACAGAAACGATGGCCAAACCCACAAAACCAAGGTCCACCTTGTAATAAAATGGATCTAACTTAACTATCCTTTAAGACCCGACCCAGCTGAACACAACTCATACAGCTACATTTTGAGACCCAAACTTAACTCCAGGTCTGAGGCTATATTTTGGATTGTTGTCTGGATGTTTGGAAGCTTGAAAATGTTGATTGATCTTGTTCTGAAACAGTTGGCCATAGACAAAGTGTCACTACAGAAAGGTGTATTGCTATTATGAACGAGCATTTGAATTCTTCATACTCTTCATAGCCAGTGGGCTTTTTAGCTTTTGTCACAAGGTGATTATTTTTCCACAATGCAAATGCCTTCATCAAATCATTTGCCATCTTCTGCAGTGGTTTAATGACCAACAGCTAATATTCACATAACAGCAGTGGATGGAAATGCACATAAATTTGCATTTTCTTTTGCAGATATTCTGGAAAGTCGGTAAAATCTGCTCTACATTTAGATGGAAATGACTATTGACTATTGACAGGTATTTCCGTAGGTGGAACATTATCTTCCTGTGCCACAGCTAGAATACATTCCAAACAAAAATGTTGACAAGCAGCTATACATGTTGTTGTTCTGTGTTGACTAAAGTTGACACTGACAGAACGGAGATGTCATTCATTACTACCTCAGTATTTCTAAAATCCTGGCTACAACCCTGGGTCCAAAGGAGATGGATATGGAAGTAAGATCTTAACAGAACACATTGAATAGTTACAGAGCTGTATATACTGTACCTCTATCATTGGCAGGGCCACTCTATAGGCTTTTACACACCGGAGGCTTTTTTAAATTAATTCACACATCAATATATTTTTTCGAACTGTTGTTTTTGTCATGTGTTCTTTCACACAAAATACAAATATTATGCTGCGAAAAAGTGATTTTCATTTTTTCCATAACAAGGTAAATTTTTCTGAACTTTCACACGCTGAATAAAGGCATCAACCTTGATTGTTTGTGTTTCACCCTGTATTATATTACAAAGGATACAACAATTATAAAGACAATGAACTCAAGGACAACGTGTAGAGCAGCATTGCTGAATGCAGGATAGTGAGGAGCTGATGTAGTTTAATTTTGGATGTAGTAGAGTTGTTAGCAAGGCAACAGTGTCATAGCAGGTTTGGCTTGTCATTTTAATCAAAAAGAGGAGACACTCTGTAGCTTTTCACCTGCAGGGTAATGCACATAAAATACCCAAATTAACATAAGACACTGGAGCATACATATTGGCACACATAGGCTTTATGAGTGCTCCAGTGTCATATTTCTAGTATTTCAGTGTTATATATTTTTTTCCAAAGAATGAGCTGGGATGAAAATATCTGTCTATCACAAATTTGGATCGCTGCCACTATGAATAGTTTTGATGTGAAATATTTGCAGGTGATTATTTCGCATTTTCATGTCTTGTATTCATCACGTCCCCGGTGTGTAAACGGCCTTAAGTGTGACCAGCTGATCAATAACCTAACTGACATTCATAGCACTGAGTCCTTCTGGTCTGACCTAACTGAGTACAGTCAGTAAGCAGCATGCTGGTACTGACTCTGACTCAGGATAGTCTTCATTCTATCTACTCTCTCTCAACGACCACAGTTACAGGAGCCTGAAGATTTCATTTCAGAAGATAATCATGACATCTGACCCACTTGATTTCTCCCCGTGCCTGTCTGCAGTGCAGAGCATGTGTGATTCTGAAAATGACATCTTGGTGCTGCTCAGAATGAACAGCTGCTGTAGAACTCTGGTGTACATTCTAAATTATACTCTTGTACTGAATTTTTACCACACCCCCCAAAAGCAACTGTCTGGTACTAATATGCCTGGTTGGGTGGACTGAAGGGCCACCTTTACAGTCATGATCATCAGATTACTATTCATATTATAATTGTGCATTTTCTAGGCATGGCATGGCAGCTTTGCAAAGATTTTGTGGTGTAGAAATTGCCAGAGAAATAACTGATGAATATTTTGATAATCATTGTCAAGTTTAATTTAGGGCTGCAACTAACAATTATTGACATTTTTATTTAACCTGTGAATTCTTTTCTTGACTATCTGATCAATCATTTGGCCAATAAAATGTCAGAAAATAATGAAGTACAATTCTGAGAGTCCAAGGTGACGTTATCAAATTTCTTGTAGCAAATCATCACAAAAGAGACGCTGAAAATGGGTAATATTTGGCATATTTGCTTAACACAATTAATTAATGACCAAAGTAATTGCAGATCAGTCTGAGTTTGATTAATATTCAAATGAATAACCCAAACATTTGCTTCAGCTGGGAGGATTGGTTTCATATTTGCTCCATATCATGAGGAATTTGTAACATTTGCCATCTTTCTATAATGATCTTCACTGTGGATGGGGGATGGGGGGTGGGGGTGGGATCTCTTACTGTCCAGCCACCACAACACGGACGAGAGGAGAGAATCTGATGACAATAAGCCTCAGGAACAACAGCAAGTGGTGCAGCTAATGGATTTTTAGATCCTTTGTTGCCCTGGGTTTCATCTCTCAGGCTATATACAGTCTACCCTAACTTATTGGTAGTGGTTGTTAGGGCTTTATGCAGCCTGAGAGAAAGACACTACACAGGTGTTGGAATACACATACTACAGTAATATAACAGCCCTGCAGTAAATCCTGCCTTCAGGAAGGTTATATTGTTTAGTTTGTGTTGAAACTGCTTTAGAGAGGTGTTGATTCAACTTTATGGTCATTTTAGAATATATGGTTTGTGGCGTGTGTTTCTAATATTATGTCCAATCCCTTTATATAAAATGAGGGTAGAGTAAATAATAGAAACACCTCATAGTATAATAGTATAATTCAACAGCACCACAAACTGCAGCCTCCAAAATGATCATACAGTTGAATCAACACCTCTCTAAAACAGTTTCAACAGAAACTGAACATCATAACCTTCATGAAGACTTAGATTAGACTGTATTAGTTTTGGCTAGGTGTACCTAATAAACTGGCAACCGAGTGTATATTTACTAATTATATTATCTATTGTAAAGTATCAGGTCTCTCATGGAAACTAAACATGATTTCAAGAAGTGTTAGTGCATTAACAATACAGAGGTTTGCATCACATTTCTACTTCATTCATTTAATACCATTATTATGGAAAGCACAATAACTAATTCCATAACAATTTGTCTTTTGCAAGATTGGTTTAAATATATTTGAATGTATATAAATGTTATGAATCTATCTATCTATGTATCCTGCATTTGTAAACATTATATACATGTTTGCACCCCCAATCCTGAAACCTACATTCTGTTATAGATTCTGAAAAAACAAAGATAACTTAATTTCTCAGGACAGTAAATGTTATTTGCTGTCCTCCAAAGAACACTACAGTATTATATGAAGCAGGTCTGATGAATGAGGGTAAACATTGCAACTGAGCAAATTATTATAGCATTTTGACAGCAATTACAAAGATACAGTAGACTGTTATGAGTTGTCACTGATGAAATGACAGAGTAACTACTGGCCATAGAAAAGATCAGGTCAGACAAACGTAGATATATTGTTTCTAAAAGCTGCTGAGAATCGTTTTTCTTCATTTTGAATATGAGTTTGGGCTGGCCTTTGCAGGGAATGTGACAACCCCAAAAATGCTTTTTCACTGAGCATCCTATTCCAATATTATCATAGAAAATGTAAAAAAACCTGTTCATAAACACATGCCAGTCTTTTTTGCATTGACCTTCACTAAATCTGATGATTAACTTTCATTCTTGCAGGTGTGTGGTAATAACTTACCGTCTGTCTGTAGCTGCAGAAATGCTGCTGTCCTCCCATCCTAAGCACTGGGATGATGAAAATAGACAGTATATCTGGTCTCCTCCTCCGTCTCTCCTCTGGATTGTGAGGATCTGGTCTGCCTCTTCCCATCAGCAGCTGCGCGTCTGTCAGCATCCACTGATCTCTGAGCTGCTTAATGCCGCTGCACTCTCTGCCTCTCCACACGCTGTGCTGTTAGACACTTGTTTTTGTAGCATGCTGACATGTTCTCTCTCTCTCTCTCTCTCTCTCTCTCTCTCTCTCTCTCTCTCTCTCTCTCTCACACACACACACACACACACACACACACACACACACACACACACACACACACACACTGTTGCACTGTCTTTTATCTCCTATCTCTCCACTGTTTCAAATCTCATCTGCACCTCTGTCTGGTACATTCTGCTACCTCTAAGGGACACACACGCCACTAATTTCCCTAAAAAATACATCTTAAGGTGAGATAAAAGGAAAATGATGAAAGTTTGATGGGCTGAAAATGGGTTGTTGCATTGAGTTAGAGGGGAAAAGAGAGATGGAAGATAAATAGGAATGCAGAGTGGGGATCTCAGACAGGCAGCAAAAGAATATTTGGATGCTAGAATTAGTTTAGTAGAAACACAGGAGAATTTTCAAAAAGTGCAGAGAGTGCAAAGAGTGCAAATTAACCACACAACATACACAATCACACAAAAATGTCCCAGTACTGTGGCATACTAGGACCAAAAATAAATAAATCAGAGATTTCGAGAATGAAGTCGGAATTTCACAGAAATCCATAATATTATGAGATGAATGCATCATTTTTTGAGAAAATGTTTTAATATAACAAGAATAAAGTTGTAATTTTACATGTAAAACTAATACTCATCAAAGACTTACAATTCTTTTGAGATAAGGTCATGCTTTTACAAGAAAAACTTTTAATATTTCAAGAATAAAGTCAGTGTGTGGGAATTGTTTCAAAATTTAGCAAAACTGTATAATATGTAAATGTTATGTCTCGTCGGTTGTGTTAAGTTCATGTCTGTCATATTTCTGTTTCCTGTTCTGGCGTGTCTGTTTTATTTTGAAAAGTCTAACCTTCCCTCTCGTTTCAGGTTCCTTTACTTCCAGTCCTTGTGTGTTTCCCACCTGTGTGATTGTCTGCCCCGCCCCGATTGTTTCCACCTGTTCCCCATTACCTCTTGTGTATATATTGTCAGTGTCTCCCTGGTCTTGTTGCCAGATCGTTGCCAATCCCATGGTTTGTCACGTTGCGCCTCTAAAGAACCATTTTTGTAAAGAACTTGCATTTTTTTCAGTAAAACAGTTAAAAGCCTGTCTGTCTCCTGCGTCCTGCATTTGGGTCTTTCCTGCCTTGCCTGGAAGCGTAACAGTAAATACATTTGCAATTTCACAGGTAAAATGTATTAATATTTTGAGAATAAAGTCAAAATGTTACAAGAAGTCACAATTTAGCAAAAAAGTAATAATATTTCAAGACTAAGGAATTTAACAAGAAACATCACAATATGATACAGAATTATAGTTTTCCAAGAAAAAACTTGACTGCTCACTATGTAAAAAACATTAGTTTTTATAAGAATAAAGACACATTTTCAAGAAAAGGTTGTAATATGTCAAGAGTAAAGTTATAATTCTAGAAGTAAAATGTCACAGTATTTCAAGATAATATGTTAATTTTCTGAGAACAAGGTTGTAATACTTTGAGATAAAGTTGTAATTTTACAGAGTGAGAGTCTGTATGACACAGAGTGACCACAGTGTAAGGGAGAGTTTGTATTATTAAATGCACTGTAGTGTGTGTGTGTGCAGCATATCCTCACCAGTAAAGTATTTCAATCAGGAGAGATGAGTGATCAAATGAATTTGTTGACATTGTCAGTGACACTGATCGAGGGTGAGCCTCTTTGCAACTGCAGCACATGTAAAGAAAAAGGCAGTTTGGGTATGTACAAACGTTTTCCTTATTATTATTATTGCAGATTGGCATATAATTGAAATGATCCACCTGTAGGCCGCAAGGGTCAGTGGCACGCTGGAGAGGGAGAGGCTGTGAATGTGGCAGAGATGAGGCCCCGGAGTGTGGAGGCTGAAACGGCACTGTGGGGCAAAGAGCAGCGGTGTGGCCAGGGTGTGAAATACAGGGGGGGTCGGGGGGTCTGAGACCCCTTAATTGACACTTGAGACCCCCTGAAAGCCTCAACAGCAAAATTTTTGGGGTCTCTGGAAAAATCTTTAAAAAATGATTTTGTCACTTGCAATTGTCACTAAAAATGTCATTTAAAAGCTTACTATGTCCAGTATTCATTATTCAAATTGCAAAACGTTTTTTAACAAATATACAGAAAAATATTGTTGTGGTGTTTCCTCTCATATTGCCATTGAATTTCTGGTAAGGCCTCCATGAGTGGTGCTGTTGCAAATGGTCCGTGATTCAAATGTTGTGTGGTTTAGAAAACCTAGCACAACCTGAAAAGCAGTGGATTGTTTTTCTGCTTCGATGTCATGGTTACACTCAGTTAAAAATACAGACTCAGTACGCATCAAGTTGGGAAAATATGTCAAAGAGAGAGCAAAGTTCATTACTTTGGATTCACTTATAAAAAGCTGAATCAGAATAACAATCAAAACGTAGCAGAGACACCCTGGAGCTACTGTTGCGTAGTTGTGTGAGTGGCCTTATTGTTAAAGATATTAGCCTTGGTGATGTGTGTGCAAAGCGTGTATAGCCTAGTTGATTGCCTTGGCTTGCATCTATTAAATCTTGTATTTTGCGTAATAAGTCTGTGTAAGACTTCAACATAACACTGGTGCACTAGGCAGGGCAGACCCCCCGATTGCCACAGGGTATTTTGCATACTGGGTGTGGCCTATATTCCTGCAGGTGTTGCAGGAAATGGCTTGAGCACTTCCGACGATCATAACCAGTATTTCGGTGTCCACAATAGACCAGTTCAGGCGAGTGTTAGATGTGCAATGTAGAGAGTGGCTTTGCTAGAGAAGGATATGGTATTGGTAGAGAATATTCCTTCCATATTTGAGATTGAGATTGCCAGTAGCATGCCACGCCCACACCTCACACAGTGCGACAGTAAGGGGACCACAAGAGACACTTGGGAAATGGAAAACACAAGGAAACACAAGGCTGTGGACTGTGATTGCCTCTTGGTTGTGTGCAGCCAATGAGGTATGTTTATTTACGTGTCCATGTATCGTCATGCATATTTATAGTTAGGTTTCTACAGTTTGTGTGTGATATGCTTATTCTGTACATTTTCATGTATTTGAACAGTTGTATGGTGGATATGATGACGGTGATGTTGACTGAAGTGCAATTAAGATGAATAAATCCATCAGTAACAGAAGAACCACGGTGTTATGTATTTCCTTGAGGGAGTGATAGGAACAGTTTTAAAGTTTGACAGCAACGATATGATTGGCTCAGGGAGATCAGTTAAACCAACCAGATCAAAATCTGGTTGGTTTAACTGACAGAGTGAACGCCCATAGTCAGCTGATTGAGTTGAAAGCAGGAGAGAGAGAGAGAGAGAGAGAGAGAGAGAGAGAGAGAGAGAGAGAGAGAGAGAGAGAGAGAGAGAGAAAGAAAGAAAGAAAGAAAGAAAGAAAAAGGGAATGGGAATGAATGGGAATGAATGAGGAGCATAAAGGTTCTTCCTGATTGAACTTCCACTAAGCTTCATATGTATGAATATCAGTGTGGTATAGAGTAGCAGGTCACTAAAACCAACTACTGGGTGTAAAATTACATAATTCATTGCACTGCAATTTCAAGGGAATGTTCTGCATATGCAAAAATTGATTTTCTTTCAAAAAGTCACTAAAGCAAAATTTGATGAACACGTATTTGAGCTTTAAAGCCTGTCACCTGATGGAACAATTCCTCTTTAGGCACCATCTTGTGCTTGTTTACAACCTCCACTGTAAATGATCTTTTACTCTCTCATAAATAGATGAATCTGATGAACATAATGCATTTAAAACATGTAACTGATGAGTGATTCATACTGAATACTAAATGAAAACTCCAGTGTCAGATGGTGTCTGCGCAGTAGGAGGTATGAATGGTTATTAATGTTATGGCTGACAGTCATGAGGTGGCATTGTATCATAGTTTTTGTATTCTGCAACAGGTGCTGAATGTGATATGAGACTTTACTTTCACCATGTCTGCTGTGTCTGTGTGTGTGTGTGTGTGTGTGTGTGTGTGTGTGACAGCTTCTAAAAAACATCCCGCATAAGATGTCATGGTTTACTACGGCCCATTGCTGTTACCATGGCAACCGTTGCCAACAGTAGAGAGTTGCACCTGGTACCTTCAGGTTAATGGCATAACTGAACAGACGTTTCTTCAGTTCAGTCCTCAGACCTCAGTTGCGTTTTGACCTTTACTGATTTCCTGCAGCTGGGCTTCATGCTAAGTTAGTCTCTATAATCTATAAAGAGAGGCAGTGGATGATACTGACTGACTCTCTTCACTCGCATTTGCAGCAGAAGAAGAGTCAGATCCAGTGGACCAACAGGACCAAAGACAGATGATTGATGTTCATGGCTGGAGATCTCCTATTTACTTATATTGAATAAGATCTTGTTGGGAATTAATTCAAATTAGTGGCATTAAAGAAATACTTCATTTTGGAAATACACTTATTTGCTTTCTGTCTGAGAGTGAGATGTTCAGATTGATTGATCAGTCTAATGTCTGTGTGTTGAGTACAGAGCTGGAGTCAGGACGTGGTTAGCCTAGCTTATCATAAAGACTGGAAGCTGGAACTATTTCCTGGTGAACAACAGCCGGGTGCTGTGACTGTTCAGGTTCAGGTTCGGGTTACTTTATTTGTACCTGTAGGTAGATTTGTTTTGCAGTTCAGAAAAATTAAGACAGACATCCATATAAAAGACAAATTAGGCAGTAGACCAAGACAAGACATGAAAAAGTGCTCAAAGGATAGCATCAATAGCATCAATGTTTAAAGTGCAGTGTTACTCTATTTTGTTAACCAGGTTGATGGCTGCGGGAACAAAGCTATTTTTGTATCGCTTTGACCTGCACCTTGGGACCATAAACCTCCGTTCTCTGTGCAGAGGGTGGGAGCTGTCGCTTTAAATTGAGGTAGTTAACCTCTGTACCTGTCTGATGTACAGGGATGTTACATTTAGCTGTAACCCACCAATCAGCCTACTGGATCATCTAGTAATCTGGTTCAGAGAATTTCTGCTCGCCAGTCAAAGTGTACCAAACCATGACACCAAAGAAAAAGAGCTTGGTAGAATAAGGTCATCATGGTTTTGTCAATGTGTAATTTGGACAATTTCCTCAAACAAAACAAATGCTGGTCCCCTTTTTTGCACACAGCTTCACAATTTTCTTCAAAGGTCAATTTTGAATCAATAATTGTCCCAAGGTACTTGTAGGATTGCACACATTCCACTGTCTAACCCTTAAAGGTTGGGTAGGCAGTTTTCTTTTTGCGTCACTGGGCAAAAAATTCCATAATAACCGTGCAGCATAAAGTAATTCAAGTGGTCTGAGAGCAAACCTCTACTTCAGCCCCCCCTCTTGCCTCTGTTTTCAGGCTTCAGAAAATCTAGCCCGTGATGGTAGACTTTAGCCAATCACAGGTTATTTCAGAGAGACGGTGTGTTTGTATTGGCTAAGCTACAAGAGCAGATGTGTGTGCACGTCCCTTCAGATGGTGAAAGCCTGATTCAGTGGAGAAAAATCCTGCCGAAAATCCTGAAACTTGTGATAAATTTCCAACACCTCCTTTGCCTACAGCGGTGTATAGTACAAAACAACACGTCCCGGCTCCACACGGAGCTTCAGGCTCATTACGTTCAATGCCATGGTGCTCATAATGACGAGTGGAAAAGAGGCATGATGACAAACTGTGGGGATTAACTTTTGACGGGGGACAGTGGTGTGTGTGTGTGTGTGTGGTGTATTAGCCTCTCTTCCCGCTGCTGGACGGCGTTGCAGCTGCCTCTGAAGCCTGGGGTGCTCTGCTCTGCAGCCGCGAAGCGCTGGAGGGGCGTCTTTGAGAAAACAAGTCACGGCGGGAGGGACCGCGGTCTTGGTGAGGCTCACGCCGTGGAGAGCGAGTCCTACCAGGGATATGGTTTCACTGGGGAACCGACTCCTTCTGCTGCCTGTCGAAGTTGTGGGTTTGGTGGGAGGGGCTTAGCGGAGTGATACGAGGCAGCAGAGAGAGAGGCGGAAGGTTTTGCCTAGGTTGCACAGATTCTGCCTACCCCAGCTTTAATGGAAATAACTTCAAGTGTGTGGGCTTGTCTTCTAAAATTAATTATCATGTCTTTGGTTTTAGATATGTTTAATTGAAGATAGGACTCCTCACACCACTTGACAAAGTTATTAATGACCAGGCCGTGGCTAGTCTCATTATCCTGGAGCAGACTAACAACAATAGAGTCATCTGCATACTTTAAGATGGTCCTGTTTTCCCACCTACTCTGACAAATATTTGCGTAGAGGATGAATAACAGGGGCGAGAGCACACAGCCTTGTGGGGAGCCCGTGGAGGAGTAAGCTTGGTAAGACAAAATACTATTTACTCTCATTCTTTGTGTTCTATTAGTTAAAATGTCTAGAATCCAGCCCACAAGATTGTTACTCAATTCAAATTGTTCTAAAATCTTGTTAAGATATGGGGTTGAATTGTGTTAAAAGCAGAGGAAAAGTCAATAAACAGAAGTCTTGCACAAAACCCCTTTCCCTCCAGATGTTTAAAAAGTAAATTAAGCAAGGTAACTGTGGCATCCTGTACTCTTCTGTGTGGTCTATAAGCAAACTGCATACGATCAAGTGCATCCTCAGCCTTGCTTAACCAGTTTTTCAAAAATTTTCATTACAATTGAAGTTAAAGCAACTGGTCTAAAATCATTAAGAGTTTTGGGGCAACTTGATTTTGGTACAGGGACTACCATAGCATCCTTCCAGACCTTGGGTACATGTTGTGCCTGTAAAGACTTCTTAAAATGTGATGAAATACAGGACTGAGTTCTTTCACACAAGATTTAAGTAAATGACCACAGATGTTGTCAGGTCCATGACTCTTATTTACTCTTACTGACAGAAAGGCCTTTTCAACCTCCTTCTGATCTATGTCAAAGTGCTGGTTGTCTTCAAGTTGGCGACTTAGTTCCTGGATTTCATTACTAAAATCAAAGGTATCAAAACAAAGATAAAAATGATTTAGGGCATTAAAATTTCTATTTTCAGCTCCTTAGTGTGTGGCTTAGTCTTGTGGCATTGACCTCTCACCTGATGAAGACCCTGGAGAAACTGGTCCTTGTTCACCTGCGTCCGCTGGTGAGCCCATGTATGGACCCTCTGCAGTTTGCCTACCAACCCCGCATTGGGGTGGATGACGCTGTCATTTACCTACTTCACACATCCCTCTCTCACCTAGAAAAGGCTGGAAACACTGTGAGGATCATGTTTTTTGATTTCTCCAGTGCTTTTAACACCATCCAGCCCAGGATTCTGGGGGACAAGTTGGAGCACGCTGGGGTGGACCATCACCTGGCAGCATGGATCCTGGACTACCTCACAAACCGACCACAGTATGTGAGGTTACAGGACTGTGTGTCTGACACACTTCTCTGCAGCACAGGGGCTCCACAGGGAACCGTTCTGGCGCCTTTCCTGTTCACCTTCTACACAGCGGACTTCACCCATAACACTTCGAACTGTCACCTGCAGAAGTTCTCTGACGACTCTGCCATCGTCGGCCTCATCACCAACGGGGATGATGGGGAGTACAGAGAACTGACCCAGGGCTTTGTGGGTTGGTGTCAGCAGAACCGCCTCCAGATCAACGCGAGTAAAACCAAAGAGCTGGTGGTGGACTTCGGCAGGCGCAAACTCCCTCCACCTACACCAGTGAACATCCAGGGAACGGACATTGAGATTGTGAGATCGTACAAGTATCTGGGTGTTCACTTGAACAGCAAACTGGACTGGTCAGACAATACGGACGCTCTGTTTAAAAAGGGCCAGAGCCGTCTCTTTTTGCTCAGGAGACTAAGATCTTTTGGAGTGCAGGGTGCGCTCCTGAGGACTTTCTATGACTCTGTGGTGGCATCAGCTGTCTTGTATGGGGTGACCTGTTGGGCCAGTGGCATCTCTTCCAGGGATAGGAAGAGACTGGACAGACTGGTAAAGAAGGCCAGCTCTGTCCTTGGATGCCCTCTGGACCCAGTGGAGGTGGTGGGAGGCAGGAGAATGGTGGCCAAGCTATCATCACTACTGGAGAACACTTCCCACCCCCTACATGTCACTTTTTCAGAACTGGGCAGCTCCTTCAGCGACCGGCTGCTCCACCCGCGGTGTCTGAAGGAGAGGTACCGTAGGTCCTTTCTGCCTGCTGCTGTCAGACTCTATAATCAGTACAACTCCCGGTAATCTACACTTGACTGTCAGTGTGCAGACTATTCACTACCATACTTCATCTACTGCTGTGCATTATCTTCATACATATATTGTATTCATGATGTTATCTACTTCATATGTTGCTGTGAAATATTTTATATATACATGTATATTATATATGTGCAATATTTTTATCTTATCTATTTGTTCATACTTACAACTGCACTCAGTCACTCTATTATTTATTTCTGTCTATACTGTGTATAGGACTATTTTTCTATTTTTCTATTTATTTTTATTGTATTTCTGTATATGACACTTTTGCTGGCTGCTGCAACGCTAAAAATTTCCCCGCTGTGGGACAATAAAGGCTTATCTTATCTTATCTTATCTTATCTTAGTAGCTATATGCAGATCAGAGGGTGCTGCCTGTTTGAAAGTGAGTTTCTTTTTATTGTATGCTGGACAGATTTGATCACCCATGGTTTATTGTTAGGGTAAATTTTAATTTGCTTACAAGGAATGATCATGTCCCTACAAAAGGCAGCATATGAGCATGTTACATCAACAAAATTGTCAAAATCACTACCACAGGACTGTTCAAACATGTCCCAGTCAGTGCAATCATAGCATTCCGGCAGGCAGAGCACAGACTCCTCTGTCCAATCTCTTATGTCCTTTGTCTGTGCTTTCTCTCTCTTTAATCTGATCATAACTGTGTGCATCTACGGGCAATAGATGCACACAGTTATGATCAGCAGAGCCCAGCGGGAGTAGTGGGAATGATTTGTAAGCATCCCTTACTGACCCATAACAAACATCTAATATCTTACCCCACCTGGTTGGACAGGAGACATATTGATAAAAGTTTGTGTCTTTTTCACAAACAGGGAGACATGGTTAAAATCACCCAATATGAAGTTAGGTGCATCTGGTGAGATCGACTGCAGTTCCTGCATTACTTCAAAGATAGTGCTGGAGGCAGAGGCAGCATTTGCCTTTGAATGGATGTACACCGCTCTTATATAAAGTTGCGGAAACTCGCGTGGCAGGTAGAAAGGACGCATCAATACAGATAAAAGTTCAACATCTGGTGTACAGATGCGTTTTCTGACAGTCACAGAGCTACAGTATTGTTTGTTAAAATATAAACATACCCCGCCACCTTGAGTTTTCCCAGTCACTTCAGCCATTCGATCTAGACGGAGTGGAGCTCCAAACCCGTTGATGAACAGGTCAGTGTCCTGTCACTGTGACTGTGTGCAGCATCCTGGAGTCTTGTCACAGTGAGGTTGCCAGATTTGGTAAAATTGTGTCTATACAGAGACCAAAACTGACTGACCATGTCTGGCAACATGCTGGAGATGTTGCACTGAAGTACTGGGTGGATGGATAAATAGAATAGCACCAGACTAATCCTTTAACCGGGTTAGTTCTTTATAATGTACGAGAGATGCAGATTAGCTGTATTGGCGAACACACTACTTTCTGCAGAGCCCTCCTGTCCTGAACCAGGCAGTGATGTTTCCTGTCAGGATGCTCGCTACAGCTCTAGAGAAGAAGGACTGAAGGATCCATCATAGAGACTCTCAATTCCCTTAGCTTCCTGAGGTGGTAAAGGCACTGCCTTGTCTGTTTGTGCTGTCAGTGACAGGTCAGCCACTTCCTCACAGTAGGGCGCGGGCTGACACTTGGCACACATTTGAATCGGTTTCCCAAACAGCAAATCCCTTCCACCGCCCCCCCTGTCAGAAAGTTGCCCCTCTGTCATACCCCCTGTCAGAAAGCGGCCCCTTTGTCAATTTGACAATTGTGAAACAAATACGTCCCCATTTGTCAGCACGCCAAACGTCAAGCGGTTTCCTGAACGTCAAAATCGTGAGGGGCCAGCGTTCATGGCTCACCCTGGAGCTGGCTGTGCTTCACCACCTCCAGAGATTTCAGGGGCACATCAGCGGAGCCTTCCCGGCAGAGAGTGCGCGTTCTCCAGCGTAAAACTCGCCGAGCCACAGCCTATGGAGGACTGTGATTTTTTTTAAATTTATTTTATTTTAAATTTAATTCAGCAGGGGGGGAGAGCTTCAGTGTTATGCGCAAAGGATAGAGCCAGCGTTCATGGCTCACCCTGGAGCTGGCTGTGGACGTGATTCACCACCTCCAGAGATTTCAGGGGCGCAACAGCTTAGCCTTCCCGGCGGAGAGTGCGCGTTCCTCTGCGTAAAACAACCCGGCAGAGAGTGCGTCTCCCCTGCGTAAAACTCGCAGAGCCACGGTCTGTGGAGGACCGTGATTTTTGATTTAATTCGGTGTCCTGGAACTGGCTGACGGGCAGAGGGGCCCGTGCGTCACGGGCTCACCCCGGTGCCCTGGAACTGGCTGACGGGCAGAGGGGCTCGTGCGTCACTAGATATGAACGCGCTTCACAACCTCCAGAGATGTCAGCGGCGCTTTAGCGGAGACAACCCAGCAGGCAGTGCGTCTCCCGTGCGTAAAACGCGCCGAGCCACGGCCTGTGGAGAGACAGCTATGAACGCGCTTCACAACCTCCAGAGATGTCAGCAGCGCTTTAGCGGAGACAAACCGGCAGGCAGTGCGTCTCCCGTGCGTAAAACGCGCCGAGCCACGGCCTGTGGAGAGACAGCTATGAACGCGCTTCACAACCTCCAGAGATGTCAGCGGCGCTTTAGCGGAGACAAACCGGCAGGCAGTGCGTCTCCCGTGCGTAAAACGCGCCGAGCCACGGCCTGTGGAGAACTGTGATTATTATTATCATTATTATTATTTATTTTTAATTATTATTCAGGGGGTGCTTCAGAATTATCTGCGCTGGAGGTAGGTTGTGTTTCTCTTCTCCCCGATTTCGATGGGAAATTGCATGTTTATCACAGCGGTCTAATCGCTTTTTTTTCTTCAGCAATGACACTTCCAAAGAAGTCCTCCACCTGCCCTCTCTGTTTCAAGGCTTTTGCGGCACTGTCCAATCACTTCAGACGGACACACAATGTGGCGAACCTGGATGAGCGGAGGATTCTCCTAAACCACGCCACCCGAAGGGTAAACATCAGGGACCTTGCCTGTCCGGTCTCTGGATGCGCGTACAAAAGCACGAGACTGGACAGGCACCTGAGGCAGAACGACCGAGTCCGGCGTGGTGACAGAGCGGATGGATCTGCTGCAGGGGGCGGCGGATGATGATGATGATGATGATGAGGAGGGGGGGTGGACGGGGGGGTGGACGGGCCGCAGAGGAGGAACGGGCCGTGGTGGTGGAGGAGGAAGGATCGGGTGAGGAGGGGGATTACAGCCGGCCATTGCTGACCAAAAGACCGAAGGAAGGAGTCGTGCGCGGGCTCATCCAAAGTAGTGGAAGAATGCCGGGTCTGCGCCATCTGATCTTCCCCAAATACATTGCAAGTTACTTGGAGGATTACCAACATTACCAGGAGGGAATCAGTCCTTCTACCAAGCATCTCGAAAACGCCTACTCCAAGGTGAGCCGCGTGAAGTCTTTTGTTTATTTCATGGCCACGGGAAAACACAACCTACGCAGCTGGATGTTTCTGGATGACGGGGCCCAGATCAGAAAGTGAGTGAGTGTGACCGGCTTTCATAATCATTTCTCGGGTTGCTGCCCGGCCCGTGGTCCCTGACCTTGTGCTTTTTTTTTTTTTTTTTTTTTTAATTTAACAGATGGTCCTCCCATCTCCTGACTACGGGCAAGACGGTGACAACGGCGAACTTTTATATGAGAAACGTGTACCAATTCCTCCAATATATGAAGGAGACCCCCCCCTCCCCTCTGCCGCCTGTCCCAGGCCCAGCTGACCGGCGTGGTGAGAGACGTCAAATCGGCCCTCACCAACATCACAAAAAAGGTGGTCCTGCACCAAATGCAAGTGAAGGCGGAGAAGGTGGTGAAGGTCGTCTCCAGGGATAGCCTGAAGAAGTGCCGGGACACGGCTGGGGCACGAATCCCCGCACTGCTGGGTATGTAACCGGCTGTTTAGCCCAAGCGGGCGGGTGTGCACGCGTGCGTGGGTAAATGCATCTCCGAGGTGGTTTACTTTTGGCGTGTCCTCCGCTCAGATGAAATGAAGAAGAACGGCTCACAAGCGCTGAGGTATAGCTTCTACGGATACTTCTCGGCGTTTGTGGCGTGTATCTACGGCCACCGTCCCGGAGTCCTGACCAACATGACGGTGGAGGAAGTGGAAGCAGCGAAGACCACCGGCGGCCGGTCCTCCGAGGGCTTCGTGGTCTCGGTAACTAGGGGGGTCTCCGCTGACGTGTGCCCGAAATTTGAGTTCGATCTGACGGGGCGTCTAAATGTGGTTTTTTAATTTAATTTAATGTATTTCCCCCCCTCCGCATTGCAGGTCAGCAACCACAAGACCAGCAAGGACTTCGGGGCGGCCCAGATTTTTTTTCGGCCCGAAGAATACATGTGGCTGGAGCTGCGCGAGCGCTGCAGGCCCACATCTGATCCCGTGTTCTTCGTGGCTGGAAAAGGGCCGGCACGGAACCTCGTTCGATACATGCAGGGTGCCTGGGCGGAGATGGGATTGCCGGGAAAGCCCAGCTTCATCGACCTCAGGACCGCCGTCTCCGCACACGTGAGTTGCACTGCGTCACGGCGGTGCCTACCTCAGTTTAACCTTTGCCGGCAGTAGCGATCTTTATGAGTCCCTCTCCTCCACCACCGTCTCGCAGGCCAAAAATGTGCATTCGGCGGAGGTCAGACAAGATGGCGACATTCATGTGGCATAACACCTCCACGGCGGACAAGTTTTACGCTCTGAACCTGGATGTGGCGCAGTCCAGGCAGATGCGCCGATGTTTCGAGGAGGCCACATCATCCGGCACCCCCGCGGGGGATGCCGCATCCAGCACCCCCGCTGCCTCCACCCGCAGGAGACCCCGTACCACCTCCGTGACCCACGGGACAGAGAGCGTAGGCATCGGTCTATTTTTAACCGTATTTTAAATTATTTTGTCCCGTATACAAAGTGGAGGCCTGGCCGATCTTGATGCTTCTCTCACTGGGTGTGTTTGTTTCCTCACCAGACGCCGACAAGGAGAGCCACGGAGTGGTGCAAGAAGGCGGTGGTACTCATCAGCCCCTTGGGCGACAGACTGAAAGCTGCCCACGGACCAGCTGTCCGGTCCCGCGGGACCAGGAGAGCAGCGCTCGGGGCTAGAAAAAAAAAGACTCTAGCGGCAATAATGATACGCAAATAAAGGATTTAAAATGAATAAAGTTCGTTTGCTTTTGCCGCTGTTGTCTTAGTAAATCTTATAAACCGTTTCCAGCTACAAAAACAGCCTGATAAGGTGGTAGTTAGAATGGAAATTCAGAGAGTCGTTGCTATGGAAACGATACATCGTCGCATACACTTGGTTCGTGGTTGTAAATAAATGTAAAATAAGTAACGCTTTGTTTGTGATGACAGTTTTGTTTAGTTTTAATAAGCTTGAGTCAAGCTGAGACAGGCCAGATCACACCACTTCAACTTTTGTGAAATGTAGTTGGGTTTTGTGAAATGTCTTTTGTGAAATGTCGTGTTTTGTGAAATGTTTTGAGAAATGTTTTGCTTTGTGAAATGTGTTTTGTGAAATGTTTTGTTTTGCGAAATGTTGTGCATTGTGAAATGTTGTGTTTTGCGAAATGCTGTTGTGCTTTGTGAAATGCTGTTATGTTTTGTGAAACGTTTTGTTTTGTGAAATGTGTTTTGTGAAATGTCATTGAGTTTTGTGAAATGTTGTGCTTTGTGAAATGTTGTGTTTTGTGAAACGTTTTGTTTTGTGAAATGTTGTGTTTTGTGAAATGTCATTGAGTTTTGTGAAATGTTGTGCTTTGTGAAATGTGTTTTGTGAAATGTTGTTTTGTTTTGTGAAATGTCATTGAGTTTTGTGAAATGCTGTGTTTTGTCACCTTATGGCACACACATTGTTCATATGATCTGATTCAGTTTGAACCAGTTACACACTGCTGAGCTCAATCTAAAACACTTTTAACATTTCTGCTTTTCTAATGATATAGTCTGGTTTTTAATTTTTCAGAGACATTGTTAGAGTGAAGTACATGACTATATTGACCAAACACAACACACAAGACCAATACTGCACACTGATAAACATTTATTTCTCTCCACATTGTAATATCAGTCAATATTCCATGCATTTCCAAAGGTTGCATTTTACACTGAAAATCAGAACACAACATATTCTAAGTAGGATATAGTACATAAACACAGCAAAAACGTTTGTGGAGACAAAAAAGAAAGCATCAATTATGTAAAAAACTTAAGCATCATCTCTTCGCCTAGCTGAATCTGGCCATAGCACTTCGTCCACATCACAGGCTGTCCTCTCTTGCAAGACAGTGAGGGAAGAATCTTCTTGAATGGCAAATCCATCCTTGCACACACCCAGCATCAGTTTGGTCGCAGGCCTCCTCCATGGCTTGAATGAGGGGTATGCTGACACACACACACACACACACACACACACACGTGAAAAAATCTAACACAGACCTTATCATTAGAATAGCAGAAATAAAAAATTGATTGAGCTCAGCAGTGTGTAACTGGTTCAAACAGTATCAGATCGTATGAACCATGTGTGTGCCATATGCTGTCAAAATTGGGTTTTTATAAATGATTGTATAGTTTTGAATTAAGTGTTTCATTTTGCTAAAGATCTGAGGTGTTCTGCTACTTGTGTGTGTGCTTGTGTGAATTGTGTGTAGTGTTTTGACAAAATGAGCTGTGTTTTCAAAATTGTGCTTAAGCAGTTTTTTAAAAAAAACTGTAAGCACCTAAGTGTCTGTACACCTGACAGCTGTGTTTGATCAGTTGGTTATTGGTGTGATATTTTCAATGGTAGTGCCTTGAAATGGCAAACAAGTGACATCATGTTAGATTTCTGTGTCTAATACAGAGAAGTGTGTTTAGTGTTTTGCAAAACACTGTGTGTAGTGTTTTGCAAAAAAGTGTGAAGCTGAGAATGTGCTTATAGTTGTGTAGATCTTGGCTGAGGTTTTGCCCCTTGAGTGTCAGGTTTCACTGTGTGTTACTTTTAATTTTAGTGTGTAAGCAATTATAAAAAACTGTAATATGCTTTAAACCGATATTATATATAGCCAGGATATTTCATGATAAGGCTGTCAACATCATTTCGATACCTAAAATAGTAAATTTGTGTTTACAGGTTACATGCATCTGGTGGCCAGCAGCAAATTCCCAGTGGCTGACATCAGTAAGGAGATAGAGCAGGAAACAGGCAGTGTCCGCACCCTGACAGTCAGTG